>VZRV01009543.1:0-75260 GCA_013398115.1 Falcunculus frontatus | reverse complement strand
TGAGGATTTAGGGCTGAGGAGGGTGAGGATTTAGGGCTGAGGAGGGTGAGGCGAGGCGAGGCGAGGCGAGGCGAGGCGAGGCGAGGCGAGGCGAGGCGAGGCGAGGCGAGGCGAGGCGAGGCGAGGCGTTGACATCAACTTTTCCAAAGCAGCTATATTGATTTCAGAGTCTGAATGCACAGGAACAGATGAAACCTGCAGTGCTGCCAGCTTCCACCTTCCCTCTGCTGATCCCTCCTGACCAGTGAATAATATGCATGTGGGTTGTGATAGACACAGATTCCTGTCCTTCTGCTGCCTGATTCAACACAGGGAGTTGATGTGAGGTCTCCCACTCTCCACGAGGGTGTCCTACCTGCTAGACTTGGAAATATGCAGAGGAGGAGCTGCTCTTCTCGAACTTCTCCACTCTAAACTGCTTGCACATTGCCTGAGGGAAAAAAAGCTGTGGTAGATAGTGACTGAGGAAGGAGCTGAGAGAGTCAACACACTGAACAACTACAAAAATGCTGAATTATTTATGCAAAGGATAGTATCTTCATCTTAACGAGTTAAGACAATCAGCCCATGAAACCTTGTGGTGCAGTATCAAGTCCTGGTCCTGGGAAACAGAGGAGAGACTCTTAGACAAGCGCCATAAATACCGAGCACTCTGTCGGAAGATTACCTCTCACTAGCTTAATGAATGCAATCTTCTGATTTCATTAAGTGTGCCTAGAAGTTAATTGAAAGTATTCATTTAGTGAGCAAAATTAACTGTTTCAATACTATGGAAAAACAGAGTGAATATTGATTGATTTGATGTGATTTGATTTGATTTTTAAATTACAGTCTATATCGGGAAGGAGGAAAAGGGAAGAAAAACTAGCAAAGTGAGTGGATCCAATTGACCAAAGCAACTGGGGATTTACCATGGATGATATTATACGCGTAAGTACTTCTTTTGCAGCAGAAAGATTGTGCTGGAGAAGCCAGTTTGTTAGTCTTCAGGATATGTAGGGGTAGGGGAAATCTTTGATCAGTTCAGGAAGAAGCCAAGGTGTTTATTTTCTTTAATCTCAGTCAATAGGAACAAATAAAGTATCACTGATAACAGCCCAAGGAGTCTACTGGATGTTCATATCTGGAAGGAGAACAGAGTGTAACTGATCAATGGTTGTCTCTATCAAGCTGTATTTAGTTGGGATTTTTGACTTCCAAATTGTCATGACTGAAGCTAGTAAAAGTTGAAAGGAGGATGGATATCTGCAAGGATAATCGTTAAGGTGTGTGTACTGCTTTCACAGCTATTAGATCAAAGCCCTTTACTGAACTATTTTATTATCAGACTTATAAATCAGCCTCAGTTCATTTTACAAACATTAGTACTGCCATCAATTACATGCATTTAGAACTAATGGTTTTACGGGAATGTTAATAGTACAACTTTATTTCCTGAAAACCATCTCTGAAGACTATTAAAAGGTTATTAGTTGCTCTATGTAACATGCAGAATTATTTATTTCTGGTTTTAGACTATCAGTAAGTTGGCATGTAAGTACAATTGCTAACCAGTTAAACCTCATGAATATCAAATTTAGTCAATGCAAAACCGTTTATAAGCCATCCTAGTCCAGCTTTCTTTCACAGACATGGTCCAAGTACACCAGGACTGTTCTGCTGCTGCCTTTCAAAGCCCTTATGGATGTGCTACAGCACTCCAGACAGTGCCACCATGCCCAGGACCCTGGGAGTTGGGGCAGACTGTCCCCGGGCAGATGGTGTTTTACCAGGCAGGGACAAGTGTCTGGTCACAGCCTGTTGGCTCAGGTAGAAGTGATGGATGCAGCACTGAGACCTGAACAAAACACAAACAGAACAAAAAGGTGCTTGAGGAGTGAGGGTTTCACAGGAGAGAAACTTCCCTGTGTAGGGTGTGTAACCTGTTGGAGGAATGCTTTGGGCTCTGGCTCATTCCATACCTCAGAAATTTTGAAGCACCTCCTACATTTCTTCAGGCATCTCCCATTTTACTCTCCAGCCCCTGACAATGTAGATGCCTCTTGAGATGCACAGATTTAGCTCCAGGGTACATAATACAGATTGCTAAATATGATATTCCTTTTTGTGTGTGAAATCACACAAAGATGGCCTGTCCCATCCAGACCTACCCTTAGCCCATACGAGTGCTAAAGTTCTGTTTCTGATAGACTTAATAATAAAACAACTGAGACTCAAGATGTGAATGTTGCACGAGCTCCTCTTATCTGCTTTCCCTTTCTAACTGTGTCATGAACCTGAGACCTCGGTTCATTAGTTTAAGAGGCTGTTTACACATAAGAGGAGGAAGGAAAGACAGATTCTTTGAAGCCTGTGGAGCTACCCCGATTTTCACTAGCTGAGGAGACAGTTCCTGGAGAGCTGTCAGGCAATCTGTAATGAACTAGGTGGTGTGCAAAGCAAACTTCAGATCTCAAAGACTGCACACTATTCAGCTTCCGTTAGGTCAGATAATTATGATTACCTCAAAGGTTTGTAAAATAGGAGTAGAAAATATCAAAATAAAAATCATAGTTACCTTTCATAACCCCTCCCTAGGATACAGCTTTTAGCCATGTCAAGCCATGGATATATTCTGTTCACAGGTCTTAGTAAACCATACTGCCTGAAGGGATTACAGTAAGTTGGAGGTACCATTTTACAGCTGAGCATGTCAATCCTTCATTCCAGAGTGTTTCAGCATTGCCTTGACCTTCACATCCCACTTCAGATTGAATCTGTTACCCTCAGTGAGTATAAAGGCTATAAAGAAGCACCTGATCATGAAATCCACTTGGAATGCTTTCTTAAACCTCCACCAATTATCCATTAAAAATTCTGCGTTTTACAGGCTTTCTCTCCTAATGAAAGCCCAGTAATAGTTTATCTGTTTTAAACTACTTCTAGCAGTCTGGAGAAAAGTCTTGACAACTTGAAATAGTCACTGATTGATGTGACTAAATAAAATCATCCAAATACTTTCATGGATAATAAGAGACATTATCTCTTTCTTTATAAGCAAGAATCTGATCTAAAAGAAAAGACACAGATGGCCTTACAAGCACCTGCCTAGATCAGCCACCGTCCGCCTTGGAAAAGAAATACCATTTGTACGATATTAATAATATAGAAAAAAATGGATTTAATTCAGAGGAGACTGAGAGGCAATGAGATTATATCTTCACCAGAAAGCCTTTTAATTTGCAAGGAGCTCTTACACTGTAAAGGAAAAACACACCAGAAGTAGCTGCAGCAGAGTTTCCAGTGAGTCACCCTGAGAAAGCCGAGCATAACCAGGAGCTGCTTTGGCTTTGGCAGGCTTAAATCAGCCCAAGGCAAGAAGCTGGACCATGAAGACAAAATAGCTGCTCAGGAGGAGATTTTAATGTAGTTCTACAGTCTTCCTTTAAAATAGAAAAAAATGTTATTTATTTTTCTTTGTAATTCTCACTTGCTTCTCTCCCCTCAAAATCAAGTGGGAGTTAATCTCTCTGCTTTTAAAGAACAGCTTGTTGACTTCACTTTATTCTGCATTCATCATCACAATTCCTCCCAAGGTGCACTGGCGTTTCCTGTTTGCAGTCAGGGTCTGGATATTTTTTCCAATTTTTTGGTAACTGCTCTAAGTGTGCCATCTGCCCTGGCTGCCCCTTGTGTCACATTAACAACTGTCTGTGACAACTTGCCTCGGTGAGACCTCTGACCTCACCCTCTTCATCATCTTCAACTTAACTGACACTCTCCCACTGACCATGATCCTTTTCTCATAATGTTGGCCTGTTCCACACCCCACTTTGGGATAACTTCTCTCTATCATTATGGAGAGATGGAACTTCCAAGGCAGTTTTCTCCCCTGCCACCCGCTCTCAAGTGAAGGAGTCTGTCTGACTGTAAGTCATCTCCCCTTGTTCATACCTCATCTGTGGAGCTTCTCCTCGAAGCTTATTCTCAAATAGCTTCAAACAGGCAACTAAAGTACTTGTAGCTGACTAAATATGTGAGGAGTGACAAGACAAATCACACAACCCTTGGCTGCAACCTTTCCCCCAGTCCTCTCACACAATTAGCTGTTTCCACTTACTTAATGCATTAGTTTATCTACTAATAACTTAATCTGTGTCTTGGAAACTCATGTCTTGTTGTGAAAATTACATCATTTTGTAACATGTCAGACTTTTGCACTTCCCCCTTTACAATTGTCAATCAAAAAAGGGCAGCCTTTGTGCAAAGCATTTCTACTACTGCAGGCATAATGCCGCACTCACATTTCATGGAGTATGAAGTTCCTGCTGATAGGAAGCTCAAGAATTAGTTATGGCTAACTAATGGCTGGTTTCAGACAAGAAAAAAACAAGAAAAGCCAGCCTGAGAGGTTAAAATTAGGAGAACAGCACCAGACAGAGAGAGGGACGAATTCTGCTTCAATCCAAGACTGAATACCCAAGACCAAAGCTAAAATTCAGCTACTACATGTCCCAGGAGGCACTGATGTTTTATACGTGCTGCAGTGTTCACAGGGCTAAAGGTTTGATGAAGGTGGCTGCGTGGTCCTTCTGAGGAGCAGTGAGGCCACTTGCTCGGGCCACAGTGCACCAGGACCTGCAGAGCAGGACTGGCCATGCCTGTAGCCTCCCCCTTGTCACTTCATTGTCTCACCCCACCAGCAAGAGAAGGTGCTCCTCTGCCAGGATGTAGGAGAGTGGAGCCCAACTCCTCTCTTTAAATGTCAGCTGGAGCCAGCCAAAAGAGCAGCCATATTTTGAAAGAAGGGAATGACCACAGGCTGATTTCCAGATTACTTGCTGGCACTGATTTTCAGAGGAGAGCTGGAAGCCCTCTGCAGGAGAGAGAATAGTTTTCACACTACAGAGTGAAGTGAGTGATCTGGGATGTATCCTTGCCCTGAACATATTCCACTCACAGGGAGAGGGGTCTGCTCAAGGCAATGCTGTCCGCTTTGGAGATGCCTGTCCTCATTCCATGCTTTGGAGGAGAACCTAGGGATTTGATTTGGGGGTGTTATTATGGTTTGGAGATGCTATTATAGTCCTGTAGCTATGAGGTTTTTAGTGGAGATTAGTGCAAAAATAATTAGATTCAAAAAGATTGCAGAATCCATGCAGAGCCAAATACATTCCTTAGCCAGGGGCACCCAAACTACACTTAGAGTTTGCTAGTCCAAGTCACTATTAGAGCTAACAAAAATAGATATATTTTTGGTCTAGGAGCTTTAAAAGGAAAGTCGACAGCTGACAGACAAAATATATTAATTCTGAGACTAGTTTTTGGCAGGATTGGGAAGACTACTGAGATTGTCTGAAAAGTCTCTGGAAGTTCAGCACTGTCCTAGCAACCATGAGAATGACATTAAAGAGAGCAGATACAGACCCTGTCCAGACCACAAACCCCACATGTACTGATTCCCAGGTCCACTGGGCTCTTTTAAAACAGCTGACATTATTTTCCAGCTGTTTAAATTTCCAGATTTTTAAATTATCCCTGCTTCTCTGAGCTGACATAAATCTAGACAGTGAGTTAAGCCTGGAGACAGGAGAAACATATCCAGTTCTTCAATTCCCTGTTGAATGCTGTGATGGGACTTGAACTGGCAAGAGGTTCAAATTGAAGCTGCTCCAGACTTTCTGTGAAGCCAGCATACCAGAAGACCTCCAATCCCTAAAGCATTTTTTTTATTACAGAACGAAATAACAAACCAAACATTAAAATGAGTAAATAGGAGAAAACTCAGAATGTCTGGATGAGACCGCTCAAGTAAAAGGCTTTAAAGCAAAGGCCCTTGGTGTCCTTGCAGGATGGGATAGGTTCTCCAGCCCTGTGCTCTAGAGGTTCCCTGAGCCATGCTAGCTTATGTCATCCGCACTGATGTTCACAGCTCCTTTCCTTCAGGAGCCTCTGGGACCTTACTTTGCTGCAGACGCACTCATTGCTCCTCGCTGAACCTCTAGACCCCAACTACAGGCATCCTGTGCCCCCCTTCCAGCACTACCTGGGGGCAGCTGGTAGCCAGAATCCTTACCCCTGGCCCTGGTGGGATGGCAAAACAGTGGCTGACATCTGCTCTCATGTTAGGAGAACTCACACTTCGCATCTCTCTCATTCAACACCGTTGTGCAAAAACGGGCTGATGTGGAAAAGGGTTTAGCTTGCTCTGTTTCACCAGTTTCTACTTCTTTTCTGAGCAGACTACATACCTGTAAAATAGCTTGGGAGGGGGGAAAGAGAACACAAGCCTTTGCTGTCTGCTTCTGTTACAGACCCTCTGGCAACCAGATGACTTTGCACACACATAGTTCTGATGGGGCGAAACATGGTCCTTGGTACTCCCTGCAGCCCCTGGTTGCTGTCACTTTTGTTCCTGGTGCCCTGTGTCCGTTGTCACAGCAGGCAGAGAGCCAGCGCCAACAGGCACAAATGTGTTGTTGGTGGCTCCTGCATGGTGCTGATGGCTCTTCTCTGAGTTGTCATCCATGCTACCTTCAGCAGCAAATGGAGACAATTCAGGTGTCTTGGCATTAACTTTCAAATACCAGACACAATATGCTTAATATAGCGGAAAAAGTAGAAGAAAAGGGTGTAGACTAACTTTCATCCCTCAGAAAAATTACTGTGTAACATCTGTCTCTTCTGTGGAGCCACAGAATGATTAACAGTGGATCTTGAGATGTTTCCTTTTGTCCTGCAGGAAAACAGTAAGGAATGAGAGGAGATCTGTGTGTTTTATATGCAGTACTAGAATTGCTGGTGTTCTCACCCTGAAATCAAGGAGAATACCAAATCCATCTTCTAATTTTATTTGTATTAGTCATAGTGTGGTGAAGCCAGAGGAGGCAAAGAAGAAAAAGAGTAGGACTGGCTTTAATCTTGTCAGAGAAACTGTTAGTGGAATATAAAAGTCATCAGTGTCCAGGCTTGACGCTAATAACTATTTAGCAAATTGATAGAAAGTGGAGCAGTGGAAACAGAGAAAGAAGAGTTCTGAGGAAGGAAACTTTGGGCTGTGTCCAGTTGAGCAGACACAGAGCCCCATGTTCCAGAAGATGGAATGTCCCAGCTACTGTGGCTGAGACAAGAGGGAAAATCTTCATGGGTGAAAGAGAATTACGTGTGCTCAGCAGCACACGATCAGGCAATAGGGAATTGTGGAGAGGAAAGGAAATGTCCAGTTTGGGGCATGAGAGGTGTCACACAACCTGACACAGCACATACTGGGTGCAAAACATCAAACATCTACCAAGCGCTGCTGGCAGGGTGAGTTCAAACAGCTCCCAGGAGGAATTTTAAACAAGTATACTTCGGGCTTTGGGTTTGAAGCAGCCACTGTGAGCTACACTCTAGCTGTGATGGTGCAGAAAGGTACCATCCCTGGTTAAAGTTTCAGTTCATCTTAGAAGAGTTTCTGTGAAAATATGCAAAAGAGAAAACCACCCCCACTGGCCTGGCTGAGTGCTGGTGGAGGCTTCCACCCCCTATCCCAAATTACATCTCTGTACTCTTCTGTCAGACAGTGATGACTGAGAACAGTAAATACAATGTGTATTCCTCTGGTCTCCAAAAGCCTGTGTGCTGCTTCCAGCAACCTTCGTTCGGCTCCTGAGAGTTTTTTTCATACAGACAGTGCAAAAGCCAAAACTAGATTAAATCTACCGTAATGAGTAAAAAAACTTCAAGAATTTGGTCTGGTGATCTTAATAAATGTCTGAAGAGTATGTGTCTTGGAAGACATCTCAGGATTACCTGAAGAAGGATTAGTCCTTTACACAGCTCACACACATCAATCATTTATCTTCTCATGGATCTCTTAGCAAAGTAATCTTCATGACCCTTGATTTCTACTTTCTGTAAGAAGTTATTATCACAACAGAATAATTAATACCAAGCATTATCCAAAGCAACCCCTAAAACAGGAATTCACAAATTTACATCCTTTTCAGTATTTTGAAAATATTTGAAAGTTTTGTATTGTTTTTATATAGAAAGAGTTCAGGAAAAATACGCAGCAAGTATTCTCTGTGTCATTTGGATTCAGTTTGGTACACTTGGCCTTCACGGTGCAGCTCAGAGCTGTCTGAGGCCATCATGCTTGCGAATGCTTGAAGAGAAATGAGGCTGCGCTGCTTCACAGGGAAATTCAGTCTTGACTCAGGAATCCAGTGTCTTTCAGGGAAAGAAAACCTGTATGTACCATGACAGCGAAGAAGCAGATTCATTTTATCCTTAACTCTTACTAATTCAACATTAAAATCAGATGGTTTTACGTGTAGTTCAATGGACTTATTCTTGGACTCTGGAGATGTGAGGACCACAATCAAACCCTTCAGCTCCAACAGTCATATGAATTATTTCTTCCGTAAGTAGGGTTGGTTCTAGATTTAATGATGAAAGGGTGAGAGTCTGGCTTATGGACTGCAGCTTCATCTGCTGAATAGGTCATCATTCAAGATGGCTTACATATGCTACAAGCTAAATATCATATAAATAGAGACTATTTAGACCAGGATGGAGAGCAGAGGCTGAATCTCAGATCTTGTTTCTGCTTTTGCTTTCGTTATGTTGATATGATGCAAATAAGAGCATTAATTAAAATGTTTGTAGTTTATGTGCTGCTAGCACACTGCCATTGCTGTCACATCAAAGCTACAATTCTGCTAAAATGGAGTTCAGCGATGAATCAATTAAATTGGGCTATGTGACAAACTGGAAATCACATCTGTGCAGAATGTTTGTGATACAAAGAAGGGTTTGAGGAGTCTGTGACCAATTACCACGTCATAAAGATGATATTTCAGAGAGTGGCAACCATGTCCTTTCCCACAGGCTCAGCAGTGCACCTCCTTCCTGCACCTGCACTGGGCAGTGAGTGGGCACCACAAGCAAAGGGAGCAGCAAAGGTTGAAGCAAAGGAGCAAGAGGTAGTGGAGCTTTGACTGAGCATCCCCAAAGCTTCAGCCAGTGCGACTGAGAGGGTGGGAGCAGGCAGCAAACTAACCCAGAAAAATAGGTGGTGGCAACCTTGTTCCTCCCCCAGGAGCAAGAGGGAGCAGGAACTGAATTGTGACTTTCATTGGCAATTTGATCTTTGCTATGCTCCCAAGGAAGTGAGACCATGTCCTGCCCCTCACCTTAGTGTGGATTGCAAAGTCAGTGCTAAAGGAGATAACCAGCTGTAGGTCTTTCAGAGAGCCTGAATTTAATCCCCCCAGTGAGAGCCTTCAGTTATGTATTTAGAAAGGAAAAAGGTTTCTACACGGTATAAATCCTTGCTTGATAATCCCAGAGCTAATGGGGAAGGCATTCGGTAGTAAACTACAGTCCTTGGACAAAGACATCTGTAACCAGACCGGAGCTCTATGATTAAACTCAAATTCACAGATTGGTTACATGCAGCTAATTTTATTCATTGAGAATACATGACCCCCCTAAGCGGATGTTTAAATTAAGTAAGAATATTGATGACAAATGTTCAAAATGTAAGACAGATGCCTGCAACTTTTGGCATGAAATTTGGAACTGCCAAGAGGTTTGGGAATACTACTCTGGGGTCATTAGGAATTTGGATATCCAAAATGTTCCCCAGCTGCTGATCTCTTCAGAGGCTGCTATACTTGGTCTTGGAAAATTAGAAAATCAGTACAGTAAGTGATGCCGTGTACATTGCTGGGTTGGTAGAATGCATAAACAATTGGAGAAACTTTTCCCTTTCTCTAGGAAAGATGCAATGAAGAGAGGGCTGTTAATTTGAGTCTGGGTTTAAACAAACAGTGTAAAAAAATTAATCCCTGGTTCTTTAAGAAATTGAAGTTTGAATTGTCTGGATCTGGTCTTTCACACTGTTTCTGAGCCCAAGCGTGACCACTGGAGCTCAGTTGTGTGTTGTGTTGTTCTTTCCCACGGGTGAACACAGATCTTCTGTGCCAAAGCCAAGGCCACCACTGCACCCTATCCCCTGCTGCTCAGCTGGTACGTATGGCAAAGGTTCTTTCCCGGGTAAATAAACAGAATGAAATCATTAAGAAAAGAGGATGAAGGCTGGATGTGTACCCCGCAACAGACACGAGGTAGAAATCCCCAGAGTATGTGTGGGGGTTGGATCTGTCACCCAGGAAGTTAAGGGAAGGAATCCCATGTTATTTTAATTAGCTCCACGCTAGATCCATAATTGCAATGCTATAAACAGAGACACTTTGCATGGATCAGACATCAGACCAAAACAGGGAATAGAATCTATGTTTCCTGACTGTACTCTGAACCACCAGACAATCCTATTTTTCCAGGGCTGAGTCCCATAGCTCCTTCACCTAGGGATTTGATGGGAGCTCCAGATTTTCCTTAACCATGCCAAGCTGCCGTAGGTGGGGCCTTCAGTCACAACCCGACATACACCACTGCTTGCCTAACTGACCTGGGAAAATCTTGCTTCAATTTATGGAGTTATGTGATCCGGCTACACTAGAACTAGGAATTCTAGAAGAACATTGAGGTGTTTGATGTCTCATTTTCCTGCCAACAGCAAGAACAATTTATCCACTCATAATTGTTTCATAGCTAGGCTGATATCTGGGAAGAAAAAAAGGTGCGTGTTACTAATACTGTGTTTTTCCTAAGGTTGTATGCGTATAGGCCAGAATTACAGAAAAAATATTTTAATTTAATTTTAAAAGAAAAAAAATTTTAAAAGGCAAAACACCGCTTTTTTAAACTACTATGAAGTTTAGTTTTCCACAAGATCCACTGTCATCTTTCTCAGCAATGCATTGTAATAGTACACACTTTCTGGCAGTAAAAAGGGAGATAGCAACTAATATAATTAAGACTGCAAAACAACCTCTAAACTGAAATGTGTCTCTCGGCAGAACAAGCACAGGATTGTTCATTACAGTGCTCTCCAGGAATAACAAAAACAATTCCCAAAAATGCATTATTAATGGACATTCCCAGAATTAATGATAAAACAAACCAGATGTTCTCTTACATTTGCCTTTATAAATGCAAAGTCAATATGCCAAACCAAAAACCCATCTTTGGAAAGCTATAGGCTATTTATGAAGGTACTTTAACTGTATTTCTCTTTACTATAAGAGACAGAATTTCTTATCTATAGTCTAAAATGACCTAGTTATGATTCTATATCTATTAAGGGGAAGAAAGTTCTCATGCCCAAGAGAAAAGTAGGTGAAATGTATGATTTTCCATAGCCTGCATTTACTATAGAGCTGCCCATTTCAAATTAGACACATTTTTTTTAAAAGAGACAAACACAATATTCTTACACAAAGAACACTCCACAGTCACAGTCACAACTTCCTCCTAAAACAAATATTTTCAAAATATGACTTACGACTAAAACATCCTTCACCAAACAAGTTTTAGCTGTATTAGTCCATAGCAGTTTGATATTTATCCATCATGGAACATGATTACTCACATGGAACGTATTTCATCCCCCTGAATAAAGGTTGCAAATGTCAACTGAAGCTGATAGAAAGAAAACACTACTGATAAAGAAAAGTACAAAGCAAATTATACATATGCTAATAACTTAATGTAATAATATCAAACATGGTGGGCCATCTGGTGTCAATCATCTGGTGAAGTCAATGGACCTGGAAAAATTTGCATCAGATTAAGTTCTTGGACTGCTGTACAATATTTTTGTGCGCAAGATTTCTGAAGAGAAATTATTTAAGAAAATCATTATTAAGACAAAATTGCTTTTGAAAAGTTACAAGTGTGCGTCAGGAGTAAAGAGTGAACAGTAATCAAGCACAAGGACTGATATCAGAAATTTGGTATCTTTAGTTTGTAAATAAAATTAGAAGAACGTATAAGATTTTCAAGCAAATATTAGGTTCCTATTTTATATAAACACTCGAGTCTAACCACTGTTATTTTAAATTATTGAACAGTGAGTAGGTTTTGTTTTTAGTAACACTTTCAGTTGCCAAGTGACATACAGAAGGAGAGGGCAGCATTTATGCTGAAGGATGCTGCAATGACAGGCTCTCCCACAATACTGTGTGCAGGGAGACCTGGAGCTGAAGCCATTGAGGAAAAGGCAGAGGTAATTTTTTACTTTGTGAACTTCACTAACATGCCATGGGTCATTGGGATTTTTTTCAGCACTGTCAATCTAATGTCTGTGATGATCATGAGACAGCCAGAATCTCATCCAAAGACTTGTAGACTTTTAAAGTCCTTTGAATCTCTTGCAAATCTGCGCTTTGCGAACGGTCACCTGCCCTACTGCTCTGCCTGGCTTAGGCACTGTGTCCCCTCTGTGCTTATACCCAGATCACCAGTCTAACTCACACTGCACACCATTAACCCTACCATTAACAATCCTTCGCTTGTCAAGTCTGTGGAATGAACCCCTGGCTAAAAACTTTCATCACTCCTGGATTGCACTCGAGCAAAGGAACAGTCTTTTGACCTTGCAGTGCCATAAATGACCATCTCCATTATCTCTGCTTTGCAGGCCTCGGAGATCTAAACAGTTCTGAGCCACAGGGCAGCTCGAACAACATTCTTTTCACTGGGGGCTGAATACCACATAGCTCACTTTGGGTCTCACTGCAAGTAGGGTCTATATAAACCATAGCTTCTTTTCCACAGTCATCTTTCCTTCTTTGAGAGCTGGTGCAGGAGAGGCACAGCTGCATGCTTGGGTGTTACCCTGACAAGGGGCTGACCTGCTGCCAGATTCCATGCCTGGACCTAGTTGTGTTGCTATCCTGTGGTATATTGTTCCTGAGACACCCAGTCTCTTCACTGCAGGCTGGGATAGGCTGCAGAGCAAATGGTGACTTCAGGAACAGCAGATCCTGCTGAGTGGCTCTGACCTGAAGCCAAGGTCAGCTGGTTGTGGGCTGCACCTGGGGAAGAGCCACATGATGTGCTTCTGCCCTGCCTCTTTGGCTGTGAGGCCACACCAAGAACTGAACCTGCTCAGGTTCCCAAAGTACTGACAAGGCGAGGCTGAGGAACATCTGTGACTCCCCTGAATCCTTTGCAACTACGCTTTCAGAAGCAGCAGAAACAACTGCAACACTAATGTTCAGCTCTGCTGATGATGAGGTCCTCTTGAACACCATTTTTTTCTAGGCCTTCTTAAGGCCACAGACCCGACAACTCCCATGTGAATCACAAGCAGCAACTTTCCTAACAAACAGGTCATCTTCAGCCTTCCTCTCTCAAATGCTATGGAGTATGGTAGATATTTACAACAAATGCACACATGGCCTTTATTCTTGAGTGGAAACATGGATGGGAGGATGTTAGTCCTATGCCTCCAGCAGGAGATCAGAGGCTAATGTGAGAAACACTGTAAAAGCTGCTAAAAAGAAGAACAATTAAAAGTATGTCCCACCTTGGTTTGTATACTTTGCATGGGTCAAGAAAAACGGGAAGCAGAGGTGAATGCCCTTCTCCGTAGGTACATATATAGACATTAAATGAAAATATTGAATATTAAATAAAACCAATTTATCTAAAAGAAATTAATAATAAAATCTTGTTTCTCCATTTCACAGCTACTGATTACTGCTCAGCCCTAACAAAGTTTGGAAGGACCTGTGACGGTCACCTTGTCTAAATTCTTGCTCAAAGCGGGGATTATACATTGGGGAACATGAGGTGAGGGTCGGTCTCTTCTCCCAGGTAATAACTGACAGCAAAAGAGGAAACGGCCTTGAGTTGCACCAGAGGAGGTTTACATTGGATATTGGGAAAAATTTCTTCACTGAATGCGTGGTCAAGCCCTGGAAGAGGCTGCCCAAGAAGGTAGTGGAATCATCATCTCTGAAAGTGTTCAAAAAACATGGAGATGTAGTGCTTAGGGACACGGTTTAGTGGTGGACCTGTCTGTGTTAGGTTAATGGTTGGACTCAATGATTTTGGAGGTCTTTTCCAACCTTAACGACTCTATGATTCTATGTTGATGTATTTTGCATGCTGCAATGGCCTAATTCTCATTCTCTCAGCTGTGTGATCTGTTCTCTCACACATGACATTATTCCGGTGCTTTACTTGAATCCCCCAAGCCTAGAGGTAATTAATAACAAATTATTTGGCAGAAGCCCAACTTCTGTGATTAAAACCTGAAATATCTCAATTATTCTGTATTGCAAAACAGCCAGTCAAAACGCTTTCAAACAAAAATATGTATCATTCTCCTCAAAAATCTTTGTGAAGTATTTATGCCAGTGTCCAGAGGCGCGTTGAAGCCTTCCACTAGACCTTCAATAAGGAAGAAGATTTCCTGCTGAGATGGAAAGGGGCAGCAAATAAACTTCATAGGAGGAGAAAATCCCACCACAGTGGCTGTGGCTGTCACCACAGAAACCTGGTCTGATCCACAGCCTGCCCAGCTCCCTGACCTCGGCAGGAACACACAGCACCCCATCTAACCTACATGGGGAATGAGCTTCCATGTGCCGCTGCCATGCCCCATAGGGCTACCCAGCCTCTCTTCAGTTTAAGACCAAGTAACACATGCAATACTTGTTTTTCTTGTGTTACTGCTATCTGTAATTTACAGGCACGGGGAACTGCAGAACTAAGTAGTGAGGTGTTATTTGTGCTGCAGTGATTCCCAGTAGTGTGGTCAGACAAAGTTTTCATGGCCACACTTTACATTTTCTTATTGTGGCCTGCTGGCATATGTTTGATATATATAGAGGTTGGAAACATAATGGTTCCAAGGTCAAACGTCGCTGTTCTCTGGAGTGGGCAAACAGGGGTGCAATGGTTTTCAGGTGCAACTCTCTCTGGCCACAGGTAAGCTGGAAACTCTTTTTCATTTTTTACATAGAGACTACAGACATACAATTTTTGTATTCCTTATACAGACTTCCCTATTTTATCACTGTTGCACACATTTAAATGTAAGTCTCCAGCATAACACTTGCATTGTCCTGAATACGTTATGTCTTCCCTTCTAAAGTGTCAGATAATTTCTCAGTCTCAGGATTACGAACGTATTTCACAGCCCTGGACTTTTCAGCTTGATAAAAGTAATCTCTATGCTTATCCAAATGTTTCAGAGCTCTGTCAGCAAACAAAGAGTAGATCTTCACAGCCCCCATCATTCAGCCCCAAGGCATTAACGGAAGCTCCCTCTCTACCTGAAATGGCAGAGCATTTACAGTGCTTTCCCTGGATTCTCTCCAGCTATTTGCAAACTTCCACTTGAAACATTGTCCCTGAAGCTGGAACCACGGAGCAGGTAGCAGTGTGGGGGACACCTGCACCCTACAGTGCCTCGGAGGAGGACATATTCCATCCTGCCATGTCTGCCCCCAGGCCTGTGACACACCACTCATGCGGGAGGGTTGGGCAATGCAGCACAAAACCCTAAACTGTCAGGAAGTTGCACCACTGGCTCATCCAGTGGCTCCCAGGTGAGACCAAGCGGTGTCACGACGCACCAGGGCGAGGGTACATGAATGGTGGTACATAGGGTCTGTCTCATGTTTGTGTTTTTGCTCTTCTCCCTACCTTACCCTTGTTAGCGTCTCGTTAGGCACAGATGGCAGCTGAGCGTCTGTCAGGCAGATTGCACACATGGCACATTCCTGAACAACTTCAAACACCATTCCCAAGCATCTGTAAGAGCTTCTGCTCCATTCCTGGCTGTTGCTGTATCGCCCTAGGTGGGCTGCTCAGGGTCTTTCCGCAGGTGTTTGGAGACAAAGCATATTCAAAGAAACTTCTACATCTCATTTTTACTGCTTCTGTCCTCTTTTTGTCTGATGCCAAAGATTAAAGAATGCAAGGATTGAAATATAGAAATTATATCTTTATAATACCAAGGCATGTTTATGCAGCCATTTTGTCAAGCCTGTGATCTGTTTCTGGTCAAAATTCAGTAATCTGTATGTTTGCAAAGCAGCCTTGGGCACAGAGAGTGACCAATGCAGAAGGACACTAAGGGAATTATCAGGCTTAAAGAAACATAAGGGTTAAAATTACACTACAGTTTAGTGGATGGAGATGTTACTTAGAACTCTGGAATAAAAATGTTTATATATAATCTCAGACATCTTAAAGTGAGCCATTTACGATGCAGAACTCCAGAACAATAAGTAATTACATGTAATGTGTTAATCTAGATGAGGAATTTTGCAGTACCCCTAATTAAGGAGAGTGATGGGATGCTAAACACCAGATAAGTAACCTCTGGCAGGGAAGCTTGTTCCTGGAACCTGAGGAACCCAGTGGTGATCCATCTTCTATTTACTTCGAAAACAACAGAAAGGCTTTAACTTTTCCAGATTCTTTTAATGAAATCTTGCACTATGAAAATGCTTTCTGCAGCACACCCTGTACTAACAAAAATAATTTTTGTCAGTGCACTGGAATGGGAATTAGCACTAAAGTGACCAGAAGGAAAGCGTTTGAGTACGCAAAACCACTGTATTTGAATAAACCACCAAGAAAAAAAGCAATCTTCAGAAATAACAAAGATTTACCTAAATATTCTCTCTTAGAAGCAAAAATAAGTGCTTTGGAAGGCTTCATAGAAAGTGCCTCATGGCAAGCTAGCTTTGACTGTGTGATTCAAATCAGTGCAGAGGAGACTAAATTGTTGTTGAGCTAAACTGAGCCATAGTTTGATTTGACTGGTTTTGGGGTTCAGCAGGTTGTCTGAGCGGACATCCCAACTCTTTCTGCAATTGGAGAGCAAGCTAGAATAAACAAGCATGGGTTTTGGGCCCAAAACTGGAAGAGGAACCCTAATTCTTGCTGTGGATGGTAAATATGGTCCCTGGAGTGCGGTAAGTAGTGGCCGAAACTCTAAGGTAGAAACATCAAATCTTTCAGATGCTTTGCTGTCTGTGACTATCTGTGAATACTGTACCTGATGTGATGGCTAATGATACAAATGTGCTTGGATATGCTCTTTGGCACTGAGGCAGTTCCACCTGCACCATCAAATTCTGGGCTGTGCATTGCGGGTGATATCCAGCCTGTGACATCTCCTACATCAGCTGAAGGGGCCCTCCAAAATTTTCTGAGGCAGGGAGAGCCCTGGCTACAGCCTATTTCACTCGCATAGAGATACCTGGACACACAATATGCTGCTCCAAAAATGCAGTGTGGTTCCCCTTTGCAGGTGACAGTGGTGGGCACACAGGCACTCAGTTCTGGGAAGCCAAATCATCCTTGCTCACCTGTCGGTTCCCTCACAGACGTTCCTGGGATCAGGGCAAATGAAGGCAGGATTTAAGGCAGCATCACATTAGGACTCACACCACAATCTGGGTGCCCTTATGCTCCACCTAAGCCAACAAATGTAATATGATTAAGGGATGTAAAGTACAATTTCAGAATGCGAGTGTCAGAAGACATGGGGCCAGCCAAGGAGCAGCAGAGAGGAGGTGCATTGCCCCTGCTGTTCCCTCCTCAGTCCTACGCCCCGTCTCTGTGGGACCCAAAGCAGGAGCACTCGCTCTCTGGGGCAATGAAGCCGGGCCAGGACCCAGGCTCCAGCTCCAGCGGGCAGTTGTCCACGGTGTGTATCTGTCAGGCCACTCCCACCCCACGGAGCACTCTCCCAGCAATGTCGGCTCACGCTGTGGGGGCAAGGACTTGTCCCAGTAGGCAGCAGTGTGGGGGGTGAAAAGAGTCTGCCTGGGCACAGCCCGGGCCTGGTGCCTGCCCTTGGGCTGTTTGGTTTATGAATGTGCTGTGGGGACGGGAGCGCAAGGCCGTGTTACTGCCCTGCAACCCTACGGCCACTGGGCCCCAAGCCTCTTGCAAGTCCAGCCCAGAAAACAGAAAATGCTCATCTCAGCATTTATAAGGAAGCAAACCAAATGTCTTCAAATTTTTAAAAGACTTCAGCTTAGCTTTATCAGTTGTGTAGTGCTGATACAACACATGTTTTTAAAAAATAGCAATAACTCTACCCTAATTAGTCTTCTTACATTTATTAAGGCCATTTTATGAACAAATTGCATTTTAAGCATGACAGAATGTCATACTTTGGGTGAAAAGCTTTAAATTAATCAAATATCTTAGAAACTCAGTGATGACATTCGTGAGTCTTTAGGAGTAAAAACAACTAAAACCTTTTTCTCCCCTGTTATAAGCCAAAGTTCAAATACTGGAGCAAGGTCACTTTTAAACAGACACATTCCACCCAATCATTGTTTAGGTGAAACAAAATGTGAAAGTCTTTTTAGATTTATGCAGTAGCCACCAATGAAATTCTATTCGATATAAATCAAAGAAATTGGATCTATTCAGATTGATGGGGATAGGGGTCAGGGAAGCATGCCTGTTCCTCAGCAGTCAAAGTGACAGATTGTGTAGGTTTTCCACAAATCTGACGTGGTTTCTTAATTAGAAACATAAAGGAAGCGGATATACAAATCCCACTGGTATCCGGTGGAAATGAGAGGAGAATGCCAAATGATAAACCAATATTTATAGGGGATTGTTTCCATTGTTTTTCCATTTAATTACCTTGAACTGGTTCTATAGAAATACTATAAAAATATAAATGTGCTCTTCTTTTCAAAAAATATCAAAGTCCTGTTTAAAATGAGCTAATTAGTCTTACTAAATACATTTGAGATCTGCTGTGAAATCCCAAGGCTTAGTCTGGTCACAGCATAATCACCTTAGCTGACATCTCTCAATGGAAAAGTCTAAGCTTTACGGGGCACTGGGAAAGACAATCTCATCTATTATTCCAACATTTACAAATCTCTAAGGCAACTGGTTCCATTTTTAGCAAAAAATCATACATATTGTATGAATTTGTGGTTCATTATTTGCATTGAAGAAATTAATTGTATGTTTGCAAAAGAAAAAAGCAAGCAGCAAGAAAACCATTTGCCACAAAAATCACCTTTTTTTTAAGTAACTTTTTCTAAAAGAAACTTTTTAGGTAGACTGGCTCTAGGTTTTTTTTCTATCAGCATTCAGAATTAAACAAGAGAAAATATGTACCATTTCCTCTCAGTCATATCCCTGAACCAAATTCTATTTTGTTTGTAACTTTTAAAAAGACATATTAGGAAATTGCTGGAATCAACACCTACTTTGAAATCGGAAACAGTAGTCAAGTGCTTCTATTCCAGACCAACGAAAGTGTAATAGTACATACAAAAACAGAAAAACACTGTGAGGCAGCAGAAGATAGGGTATATTTCCTGCAGAATGAAGTAGGGCCAGGTACTTTTACAAGTACTATTATTTTTTAAACATACTCTGTGCTACAATAACACCTTAGAGTTTATTCCTAGACCTATCCAATTTAAATAATATGCCAACCCTCCTCTAGAAGAATTTAAACCAAATTTCAGAAAAAACGTTGAGCTTCATATGTCCTATTAAAATTTATAGTTCTGACAAGCTTAAACATATTTGCAAACCTCATTTTTTCAATCTAATTTAAAAGACAATGGCTTGGTATGGATTGGCAAGACAATATAAATATGAGATATGGATAGTCAGTGACATTTCACATTTGTCTAGTTTTCCATAGGCAGCAGGTAAAATGAAGACATGCATATGGCTGTAAGGAATGGGGATGTGGATAGAGCCCTGCCCGTGCTCCAGGACAGCAAGGGAGTAAGCTTGGCAGTGTCTGGCTGAAAACCTATCACAGGAGTAATGGAAGGTGGAATTGATCCTTTTTACTGAACACTGGGGAGGATGAAGATTAAGTGTGGAAAGGTTTTATGAACTGAGAGAAAGGAGCTTATTTTTGAAATGATAAAGAGGGACCAGGGAAGGATTATAGAGAGAAGTGTCACAGTCAAAGCAACAAGGCTGAAGGATGACCCATGCAGCAATATGCTAAATGGAAGCAAAGAGCAAGGCTGCATTTATTATACCTAGAAAAAGTGTGCAGAGATCAAGACATGAGATGGTGAAAGCTACAGGGTGAGATTCAGCAGTGCAGTTAGAAAGGGTCATGTCTTAGAGAGGCTAGCATCTTCAACCCTACTTTCTCTCCAAAAACTCAGTCCTCTTTCCAGGAGGGAAAACTTTGAAAGATGTGGGGAGGTGATCTACCAGTTCGATGCATGACAGCCATGAGGTGCTGCTGTCTGCAGAAGTGATGATGGAGGGGAGTCTAAGAGCCTGGCAGGCTGCTTCATAGCATAAAGGGGACAAGATATCTCAGCTAAATACAGAGTCTCAATTAACAGAATCAGGTTACAACCAGAGGACAATTTTTGTCCCCAAATGCACACTTATCTGTTGCTTATTTTATTGCATACGATGTGTCAGAGTGTTTTCTGACTTTGCACAGCACAGCTCATGTCAGTGCAGCTGTACCCTGCCCCTCTCTCCTCCAAGAGGGTGCTCTCATCTCTTCTGGCTTTTGGAAGAGTTCCTCAGCTGCCCGGTTCCCCAGACTGTTGGGGATGCCCTGCCATGGACATACTTCCATGGAGAAATGATGGTTGTCACAGCCCGGGTCAGGCTAGAAAGTGTGCTACCAGTTACACCGTATGACTGCATAGCAGTGCCATGTCTTGTTTAGTTTACTAGGAGTTGTTCAGACTAATTTAGTTTACCGGACTAATGTAACTGTGCTAGAGCCAACCTGAAAGCAACCCTGTTGCTGGGGAGAATGGAGAGGGTGGAAGGAATCATGTAGAGGGGGGACTTGGCAAAAGAAACCTCCTGAACAAATCCCAAGCTTAACTAACTCATATAATCTCAAGAAAAGCTTCCTCCATGGCATATATACTCCTAGTTGGGAAAATTCTAAAAGGGCCCCTAGTTTCTACATTAAGCTGTGGGCCTGGCTTTCCACCCACTGCAGGCTGTGGGGTTGACCAGATCCTTTTAACCTGTCCTATAACACTTCATGCATATTAATGAATCACCTTAGTACTAGGGAGACACGTGCAAGCCCATCACCCATTTTACCGGACAAATTAGGGCTGGCTTGTTCCACAAATCTGTATCTTCATTGCACAGGTCCCACCTCAAAGCTCTCCTGATGATTAGTATTTATTATCTGCACCACAGCACAGCCTGTGCACCCTGAGCCTCAGCATATGAGGTGCTATATACAAAACCAGCACTAAAAGATGTTCCCATGCTCCAGTGAGCTTATTCCGATCTGGCTGCTTAGCAATATTGAAATGTTTTGTTGAATATTAAGATTGAATAAGCAGACAAGGTATGTGGCATGTACTCAAATATTTTTTAATGAAAATTTCTGACCCAAATGACCTTTAAAAGGTAGAAGCTGTCGTTCCAAGAAATACATAGGGGCAGGTGTCGTCTTTTACGGTGCAGAATCTGACACTCTTTCAAAACACTGGCACCAAAAGGGAGACTTGGGGACGATTTTTGGCGTAAACATTAAGAAAAAGTGCCTAAACACTGGAAGAAACAGAAAAGCCTACACCTTTTTGAGAATTTAAACTAATCTATGGTGCTTCAGGGTATTTTCCTTTAGAATAAGTATTTTGTCTTCTATGGTGCTATATAGTACATACAGCAGGGAATACCACTTTTGAGAAGCAAAATAAGCCTCATGACACAAATCCTGCTCGCTGCACTTAAGCAAACATTCTTCATATTGAATCCAATAGGACAACTTATGAAAAGTAGAGGAGAGAATTTGGTCCATTATGTGGCTATCAGATTTAAATTACACCAATAACTGAGACGCATGGGGTATCAGTGACAGGAATACTGGACCCAGAGTGTATGATTACTCAATTACTTCAATGTCTGTTGGATGCTTAAAGGCTAAAACAATTTTGGGTTCCTTCCAGTCAGTGCATATCACTGTCAGCTCTTCAGACAGTTTACCTTTCCCAAGAAGCTTTTGCTTACCTTATCACCTTCCCAGATCTGCTGCCTGTATTCTCCAATTACTGCACTTAACTGCAAGCCACGTTACATATACTTTACACTTCATCTTTATCTGTTCCATTTCGGTGATGTGATATTAGGAAAACATCTTAAACTTACAGCACTGGGCTTTAAGTCACTGACATCTTAGATTTATTTTTCCCAAAGCTTTCAGTTTTAGCAGGAGCTCAAATGGAGCACTGAGAAAGTGGAGCGGGGAGCCATAGCCACAAATGTGAAGGCAGTTTGGGAAATTAATGTATTCTTAAAGTGCAAGACAAAAAGAGGTAAAAATCTTCAGTACTCTGTAGTTCTGACTCATGAAGGAGATCACAAAATTTAAAGTTGAAAAGAAAGTTGAAACAAGATAATATGAATCAAAAAGGAGAAACGTGAAGCAAGGGGTCTAATTAATGTAGGTTATAAGAAATCTATAAAAGATAATATATTAGCTGGAAATATTTCTTATTATTGTTGTTACTTCTATTTAAAAATCTTAAAGGAAAGCAGCTATTCACAGAGTGAGACAGAAATATCTACTTCCTTCATTAAACACTTTTATCTGATTTAGCTTTACTCTGCAGTACCACTACTTGAAATGCAATGCATCATTCAGCAAAATAACAGCCAAGACATAGATTACTTGTAAAAGGAATTACTTAATATTACTTGTAAGGATTACTTAATATCAAAATCCAATGTGTTTCTTTATTCTAATTTGTCATATGAGTCTAGCTTATGTGTGCTGATAAAATTAATTAATAACCTAGTGGCTGCTGTTTCCATTGATTAGACATTTTGAGCATCAGTCATAATTTTTTATAAATTCTCACCGGTATTTTCCTTGGTTTGTTGTTTCTCCGAACTCTTTCCTGATCCAAAACTAAAGGAACAGTTGTGTAAGACAAATAAAAAAATTCAGCAAAGACAAATGAGATAAATTTATCACAGCCAATATATGCAGAAAATTCATACCCATTAAGGGAAATATTAAGAAAATCAGCGATGACTACAAAATAACTGAACTATTGAACTGCTTTCTATTTTTTAATATTAAAATATGGTTTCAATATCAGATAATAATCAATACATTGAAAATACTCTCTAAAGAAAGTGGGGCTCTCCACACAACTTCAGAATATTTCTTATCCTTATGCTCCAGGGCAAGGGCTGAGGCTTACAAAGCACACAAATCCCACAAAAAAGGGCTAGAAACCTAAATAGCTCTTCAGAGTCAGGCTAGAGTCAGAACCAGGGCTCTGAAAGAAACTTTACAGGCACTGAAGGCCCTGATTTAAAATCATCTTTGGGTTCCTGACATCTTCAGGGAAGCACTTCAGCATTCATTTGATTATAAGCAAATGCTTTAACAGGGGTGACTCAAAAAACTTGAGAAACTTTCTTTCTTGAGAGGGTATCATCAGCACTGCAAGTTGCTTAGCAAGTCTGTAAATCATATTTTTAAAATATCAAGTCCAAATCATATACACATACCCCACCCATCTGTATATAAAACAAAATCATATAAATTCATGGACTGCCTTTTTCAATAAGGGTATATCAACACACTCCATTACTCACAATTTAAGAAAAAAACCCTCTCTAGGTAATTATATTAATCGCTGATTTGAACTTTGCATAATTCAGAGCTAGTAACCCAAAACCAGTCTCAAATTAGAAAAGAAAATGGATATGGTAGTAGTTAATGTTAAGGTGGAATTCTCCTGATTGAACTATGTATCTGGTAGTGTTTCAGATAATTAAACTGAGCTCTAAGTAATATGAAAGGGTACAGTTATGGTCAGTTTTTATCTTCTAGCACTGCAGGACTGTTGGGGCTTGAAAATTATATGCAGGCAGGTTTGGAATGGATCCAAGGTAGACCACACTGGACTAAGTAACATCTGGTGTATATGACTTAGGTTTTTCAAAAGTGTGTCTGGACAGCTGTAAAATAGAAATTACATACGTCTCTGACTAAAGGCTACATGTAAAGCTGGCAGAGTTAACTGTGTGTTACTTGGAAAGGCACTGTTCTCTTCTCAGAGCTGGGTGCAACCGTCCTGGAACATGTGCAAAGACATTCCAGTTATGCTGTAAAGAATTTATTTTACATCGAGTGAATGAGAAATACTTGTAAAACCTGCATCTTTGACTAACATTTCTCTTACCTCTCTTTCATGTTTAACAAGTTGAAAATAAAACAAAACCAAGACACTTCTAAGAGCCTGGTCTAGCCTGAGGATGTTACCAACACAGACAACATGTAGATGACTTCACAAACTCTTACTGTGGTATGTAGTGCTCCAAAAAGCACTTCAGCCACCCAGTGCCTTGGGTGTTACTGCAATGACACTGTGTAAGCAGGGAAGAACATCAGCTTAAAAAGGCTTCTCCATTTAAAGAGAAATGGAGCGAACGAAAGAGATGCATCTAAGAAATTAATGAATTAACATGTTTGAGTACAAGTCAAGACTTCTTTTTTTTTTTTTTTTTTTAAGAAAAAGTAAATAGTTTATAATCTTAACAGAAACACCAAAAACATTTTTCTGTCGTTTGACATGCAAAATTTTTTTAGGTAAAAAAAAGATTTGGGCAGAAAAAAATGTAATTGATCTTTGGTGAAACAAGAAAAAGGCAGGAAAGCAATCATATAACTAAAATCATAGGCTGTCTTTAAAATCAGTTACATGTTTAGGTAATTTTTACCATTCCCCAAGGAGACCTGGTTGTTCCTGGGACTGACTACAAGACATACGAGGCTGTAAGGAACAGCCTAAACCTCAGCTTTCCAACATAACTTCCACCTCGCAGCTCGATGTGCTGAAGCCTCAGACCTCACGACCACGTGGTAGGTCACCTTTATTTTTTAATAGAAGCAGCTGAAATGCCTATTGATCAAACTTGCCTTGCTTGTGCCATGATGGGGAGCCTGGCTGTTTTGGAGTGACAGTAAGAGAGATGCTGGTCTTTGATGGAGGAACTCTCACTCCACCAAATTCCAATGTTTTGGCCAGTTGCTGCTGTGACTGGAGGTGTGAGCACAGCGTGGGATTGGGCCCTTGAGGAGGGGGAGGTAGGGAAGTGTGGTTCACATGGAGGGGCTTCTGCTTCTCCATTTGTAGGGAAAGAAAAAGACAAGAATTTCCTCTTAGGATCACCATGAAAAATATGCTTTTTCTTTATAATTAAGCTCATAGCTAACCCGAATGCATGCCTGAGACAGTAAGAATAATATATTGTTATTCATAAATAAAAAATAAATATGTGAGATAGTGATGCCCATGGGGAGCTCCTGCTGAGAGCAAACCTCTCCCAGTAGTCTGGGTGCCCAGCTAAGTTCCAGTTGTGGTAACTAAGTCCAGTCAATACTTCAGTCAAGATTGGGCCATATCTGTGCAACGTGCCAAGAAATTAGTCCTTGAGGCTATAAGATCTGAATCCTTTTTCTTCTTCTTTGTGTGAAATACAACATATTTTTCCCAAAGGGATGTCTGAGTGCTGTCCCTTGCTGCAGCCACCCCCCCAGCATGGTGAAACACTGGGCTGGGCAGGTCGGTCACACCCCACCAGGGTGGCTGCAACACCGGCAACCTCAGTCACTCCTGGCTGTCTGGAAGCCACTTTATGAAGGTTTGTGACCTGCTGCTTTCACAAAGAGTCATTCTGTAAAACTCCAAGAGACACCCCAGGACAAAGCACCTGCAAAATTCACTTACTCCAGAAATATTTTTTTTCATTTAACAGCATCTGAAACCATTAAGTCAGAAAATAATAGTGTTCCTGAAAGTGAAAAAAAAATAAGCCAAACCATTTTCCTTCCAAAGTCTGAAACATAATTCCTAGGCTATGAGTATTGCCAATTTTTATCCCTCAATTACATTTTCGCTCATTTTAAATCTAAATCAAATGCAAACTGCAACTGAGATTTTACAGCATATCACCTCCATATTTAAAATTCTGTCACTAATTCCAATATGTCAGATTTCTTACAACAGGCAAAATGGACCTTTGAAAGCAATGGTTCGTATTAAAAGGGGCTTAAAGGGCTAAGGAACTCTTTACAATAGGAATGCTCATTGCAAAGGTAAAGCAGAGAGAAGTTAAAGTGCAGGAGTTAGAAATAGTATGATTTTGTCTTCAGAGCAGAAGGTTGCCTATGAAAATACGCCACTGCCCAGCAAAACATTTCAAGTGACCAAGGTAAAGGATGACCCAAATTTTACTACCAGAAATGAGACCTGGTTACTGGTCCTGTAGATGCTGAAATGACAGCTGGGCAGAGCGCCCTTACAACCACCATCTGTCTGAGAGAAGAAATGCAGAGAGGTGAAGGACTGAAAATATGAAAGACTGGGCACACAAAACTTTCTGTGCAACAGTGTCACTACAAGTTTTCTTCTCAAAACTCTGCCTCACTTGAACCAATGCTTCCACTTTGTAAACTGTTTTGCAGCCATTTCAGTGTGGGAGATGTTAACCCCACAGCCACATCGCAGTATGTACTGACGTGCTGAGCTGCAGCTAGTTGCTGGCATTTTACTCCTGCTTCACCATCTTGCACTGTGTATTTATGCTGGATACTCTAAATTCAGTCTCAGATCAAAGTCTTTAAGCAGAGGTAGCAACATCCACCATGCCTCAGAGCTGCCCACCTGCCCACCTGTTTCTGCAGTGCCAGTGCCATAAAATACTTCCTTGGCAATAGCCACTAACCTGAGGGGGAAAATTAATCCCTCCTTTGTGCTCCCCAGGTATACACCATCTAAAAGAAATCATGCTTTAAAATACTAACAGCTTAGTATTTCACTACTTCTACATTTTTACATAGAAAATATAATTCCTTGCAAAGTACTCTGCTTTTCTTCTGCGTCTGAAAACATTCCTTCTGATTTGAAATACAGGGAGCCCAGAACAGGTCCAGCTGCAAACTGAAACTCAGACAAACTTCTAAGTAACACCATGGCCAGGGATGGCTTCACACTGACCTGTAATTGATCAATTTTCATAAGGCCCAAATACCTAGAAAGTCAAGAAGAAGGTAAACATACTTTTAATAATAAATTTTTGAAGTTTAGCTGCACCTGCATCCCTGGGTGAACGATAAGAGGATTCACTCAGGAGCTATGTGATGCAGCTGTGGACAACTGGAGGGAAAACCAGCAGACTTCTGCAGCATAGGTCCAAGGCTGCCTGAACCCACTCATTCACCTGAACTTGCCTCACATCCATGCTGAGTGGACACAAGTTAGGAGGCAACATATTTTTTTTGCGACTGAATGCCAGGAGCAAAACCCTGGGTAGCTTGGGTCAAAGTGTACACCAGCATGTACCAGCCACACATGGAAACAGCATCAGACAGGCACTTGTCCCATGCTTCCAGGATCCCTTCATTTGCTGCCCACAGTAAGACATGTTTTAGATCAAATCTCTAACCTGCTTGCATGGACTAAATGGTTCCATGTCTTGGTGCTTTTCTAGGTCCTTCCCTGCAGTGCTTGCCCCAGTGCTGATTTGCTGCCCACAGTAAGACATGTTTTAGATCAAATCTCTAACCTGCTTGCATGGACTAAATGGTTCCATGTCTTGGTGCTTTTCTAGGTCCTTCCCTGCAGTGCTTGCCCCAGTGCTGATTTGCTGCCCACAGTAAGACATGTTTTAGATCAAATCTCTAACCTGCTTGCATGGACTAAATGGTTCCATGTCTTGGTGCTTTTCTAGGTCCTTCCCTGCAGTGCTTGCCCCAGTGCTGCTGTCGCTCCGCCTGACTACACCTTGGGTCCTCTCCCCATCCCACAAAGGAGAAGGCCAAACATATCTCTTCTTGCTGGTCACCTGGCCAGAGCAGTACAGGGCAGAGTCCCTGTCATTACAAATTTGCTCCTTCCCAAAAGACAGGAATGGCTGTTTCTACTTCCTTCAGGAAGGATTGTAACTTTACCTGTAGAAAGTTACACACGTCAGAGCCAAGCACAGCTACCGCTCTAGCGCGTGCCTCCAGCCACGCCTTGCACTTAACCAAAACCTGTCCAAGTCAACATAAACTGAACTGAAATCCAAGCAATGGTTTACTCAATGCAAATAGAGCAGATCAGGTTTAATTTCCCATTTAGCTTACCGTGACAATTGCTCAGCACCATCAATACAGCCCCTTCCACTCGTGAACGAAGCACTTTGCCGCTGATTCTTTTCCCAGCACAGCTCTCCGTGTGTGCAGCTGTGGTTGGAGATTTTCTTGGCTGACATGGCTGCTGTACGAACTGTCTGACCAGATTACCAGGATAGCTAATGTCCTCGCTTCATCTCTCTCAACATCTGTACTGACAGTGCTGAATAACTACATTTGAATAGAAGCTTTGCATGTGAGTTTTCAAAAAGCTTTTACTCTCTGCAAATCTGAATACTGTTTTCAAACCAGGCACATAGAAAAACCATGCAGCAGGTGACACAGTGAGAACCCAGCAACATCTCTGACTTACTTCTGCAGAAATACTCTCCTTAGAATTGAAGCTTGCTATTCAATTCCTGCTAAAGCAATATTCCCAGTTGAAAAGCACAGGAAAGGAGGAGGAATGTAATACAACAGAAATAATGCATTTTAGAAGCTTATGGTTGTAGCAATATCTATACAATATTCACAAAGAGGTGGTGAAGCTTAGCCCCATTTCAGCCTAAAAAGCATTAGGCCTGTGCTACACTCCTGGTGAACCCCTCCAGTTCCCAGTGAATCCCCTGAGATACCACAAGCAGGCACAGAGGAATATCCAAGTCCAGCATACCATGCACGGGCCACCAGGTGTTCCATCTACTCTGACAGGACCTCTGGGGCACCTTCCCCATTGGGCTTGAATGTAGCAGAAGGCTGGCAGTCAAAAGTATCCTGGGTCTCTGCACTTCACAAATGCATGTGGGATTTGTGACCCAGACAAAAATCTTCTCTACAGCCTGGCTTTGGGGAGGGCTCTCTCACAATGAACAGGCACAGCAAGTTTGGATATAATTTACCTCATCAAGTAGATGGTTTATCAGGACTTAAGCCTGACTATACCTCATAAACATGTCCTTTCAGAGTCACTCATAAACTGGAAACAACACATCCTGCAAAGGAGAAAGTGCGGCTTACAGTTAACTTATTTATTCCTATCTAACATACTACAGACATCCTGATTTTTACAGCATTACATGTTTTGAACCTTTTCAGTAAAGTAGAGGTTTCTCATTTCAGCCTAACTGCTGTTAATCTGTTCCAAATGTTAACATTGCAAATAAGGTCTGGTTACCATCTCTGCCCCAAGTCGATAATAGGAACAGAGCTGATCAGCATCTGGTTTAGTTCAGAGTACAACTTGCTGCCTAATGCTGCAGAATTTGGGTTGGAAGATTGTTGCATTTCATGAACACCACAAAAAAATTAACTAACAACACTCACATACAGTCATGTGTCATTATTTATTGCTCTATAGGCTTGCTAAAGGTGGAATATCGCATTACCAATTTCGGCAAATTTCAGCACACATAAACAGGCCAAAATCTCTTAACATAAATTATACCAGAGCTGCCTAATGACAATTAAAAAAAAAAAAATCAGTTGCTTACTTTCCAGACTTGTGATGTAAAAATAATTTAAAAATAAGAGAAAATTTTTGATCACTTTCTTGTTTTATCATGTACTTTGAACACTTGACTTGTCATGTGTCCCATTCATTACAAGGTATTCGGCAATGCAGTACCTTCAATATAGAGAAACCTATCATTATAAATGAAAATGGTCTAAAAATGGTTTAAAAAATATAAATTAGTATTTTAATGAAATATTTGACCTAAAAGTCACAGCATCAAGTTCGCATTCAGATCAAAATAAAAACTCCTGCTGAGTTAAATCAGAGCTGATCAAACTCTCAGTATACAGAATAATTAATCTCAGGATTAGCTGCGACTCCACTAACATTCAGAACCACTTCTCATTTTTTTCTTCAAATACTTTTCATACTTTATTCCACATCCCTTTACTATGTGATCTATCATTTTGCAGTTGACCATATAAAAATTCTGCATACAATATATTTCAAATATATTTCTCTTGTTAATCTAAATGGTAGATTATCTTTCATATAGTCAATGAAGACTACAGGACCAAAAGCTCTTGACAACTGTAGAAAATATACCATGGATAAATAATAAAAGTTTTAGGTTAGCAAGACATGCTAATTCATATCCATTAACTACCGACATTGAAGTTCAGTTTGAGCAGAAAAACTAATAACCACCTCAACTATTAAAAGACCATTTTTTAAAATGAATGCGTAGAATGCTTAAAACATCTGGAGTCGGTATAAAATGTACGTGAATTCTGCCAAATTTACCCTATACTTTCCTGTCACTCAAAGCACTGACTAGAATGACCCACATGACATAAATTTCTTGTTACCTGTGAGAAATCACTTCTTTCCCCAGACAGATTTAGCTCATTGATCAGCCAACTAGTAATACAACATTTCTGAAGTTAAGCAGGATAAAACTGATAAGCAATGTATTAATTTCATAGCAACACCTATGACCAGTGATTTTTTGGGGGAACAAAAGATTTCATTGATTGTATTTTACATCTGAGAAATCTGAAGGAGAAAAACACTGAATTACTGAATTGAACCATGCTGCACAGCCAAGTTAGTAACAAAACTCAGGAAGTGGGAGGTTGCTTCATGCTGGTTACAGAACTATACCATCACCCACAAGATTCTTGTCTTTAAAAAAAGGTTGAGTAACTCCCACTGCACAAGGGAAAAATAACTAATCAAAGATAATTTCCAGCAAAGTTACCTACTTTCTGCATACAGCTTCATCAGAGGTATTTTAAGCTACTTAGGGAGGGGAAAAAGGACTTCATAGTCTGACTGAACGACTCAAGAGTTAAGACATTACTAATGAAACTAGGAACAGCATTTACAGGTGTCTTTTGTAGAAAGATCAGCATAATAAGGGAATTTATCTACTTAACCCTGCTAAAATCATATAAAAAATGAAAACCCATCAACTTTAAACAGATAAGAAAAATGAAGTTATATTTTAAGATCTGTCTTTGCAATGGCATGCACCTTCCTTGCCAGCACCAGTTATGTCACTTGATGTCTGAGCCAAGCAATGTGCTGAGTTAAAGATCTGAAGATGCATCTGCATGTCTGAAAGATAACTCACTTTGTTCGAGCTCAGTTAACACTTCAGTAGTTTGCTGATATATGAAGTTCACCATGAAAGAAAGGCAAAGTTTTTCTTTTCAAGCTGCCAAGAGAAGCTGTCTCATACTGAGTTCCCCTTTTTTTCCAAGCATCTCTGGGCCAGAGACTTGACTCCACAACATGATGGATAGGTCACTTGCTGGGAATACAGAAAGCACAACTTCAAAGTCTCTTGTAATCAGGTAGACAACATAAACCCTCACCTCCTACCACACAGGGAAATGACTCAGTCATTAGGTTATTGGCAATCCAGTGTGGAGTAAACCTTGTGGGTATGGCTTTTTCAGTGGTGCAAAGGTTTCTGTTGGCTTTTTCTTTTTTCTGTTATGGAAAAAAGGCAGCAGTCAAACCTCAATTTTATTGTAAAACGAAATCCTTGCATTCTAGCCAGTCCTCAGTAGTATAACTTCCCATCTATTTAGTCTTCCTCATTCGGGTATTTGTGCTCCCCTCCCTCCTACTCCCGTGGTGGCACTGAAATGCTGGTCCCACAGATTTCTTCTGATGACTGGGGTTGCAACAGCAGACAGACATCCTCCTGATAATTTTTATTTCTCTGGTTCATATACCTGAAGTGACATGGGGTAAGTGAACACAGCCAATATATGGCAGTCTTCTAGTATTCCTTGTTCACTGCCAAAGAACACACACTCAGGTCTCACCCACCACTGAAAAGGATACAGGACAAAACAAGAGAAAAACCACCACCCCAACGTCGTCCCTCCAATCTCATATGTGTCACAGTTGGCCACAGCACATGGACAGGAACCTGCCCCAAAGAAGCACTACAAAAGATGCAACTGGTGGGAGGCAACAGGCGAGAGACTGTGGGAATGGACATGGAAGCATGAAGAAAAAGGACCACAGGGCTTCACCAGAACCCAGCAGTGCACAGACTTTGTTACACCTTCCATATTTCAAGCAGACCTCTAACCTCACTAACTCCTACAATTTCCAGTATCTGTAGCCTTTTTTGCATTAATTTTGTTAAAATGTTGATCTTACTGCATTGGTCAGCAATCACTTTCATTGCTTTCTTTCTCTACTTTAGGTGCAGATGGCCCTCTATGACAAGTCACTCGTCAGCTGCTTACAAACACAGAGCCAGGGCGATTCAGACAGCTATCTGTTCCGCTTCCACTCAGGAGTCTGGTAAATGAAGGACACAAAATAATTGAAAAAAAAAAGGTGCTTAAATTTAAGAATAAAATCCATGTCTAAGCACTTAAGCACTTAAATATGTGGTCTAATTTTAAAAAAAAAAATTGGAATCAAAAAAGTGCCAGCAAGGCCAACTGGGAGCTGATGACTTGGAGAATTCCATCCCTAATCTTGTTGTCTAAATAGGAATCCAGAAATAGGGCCCAGGATCTCATTTTGAACATAATATTTGTATGTATGATGCCTAGAGCTGGAAGGAATAAATTGGATCATTGATCTCCTCTGAACTGGGAAATCACTGGAATATTTTTTAAAAAGCACTGTTCCTGTTAGACAGACATTCAGAAGATTGAATACGAAGGTTGGGCATCGAAAAGACATGAGAAAGACTGTTCTCATCCTAAACACAGATGTTAGATGGGGTACCAGGCCCTACTGCCTACTGGGCACAGAAGGCCCAGGTGTTCTCAACCTGGAACCAGTGTAAGACATTGCTCCTTGCACTGACCCCAGCCACTCACCAGCCTGTCAGGCTCATGCCCCCAAAATTCACTTTCTGTTACGTAGTTAGACATCTGAAACACTGAACTTCCATCACAGAAGGGTTTTTCTTCAGCATACTTCACATTTTAAAAAAGGGTCTAAAGAAAACCAGACCTAAGTCTCTTTCCAGGCTTCTCCATCCAATTCCAATGATGGTCTCATGTATTGATTTGCTCTCAAAGATGCTCCCAAATGACCACATCTACATCTCTGCTTTACTGAGAAGATGGTTTGTATGTGGAAAAGCCTTGATGTTCTTTGAAACTACTCTAATAGTTGTAGCTGTTTCTTCCATATGGCTATCAGGCTCAGAATTACCTGAATATGGGAGCTTCCCAAGAGGAACAAATTATCTGTATTAGCAAAGGCTCCTTTCTAAGTCTGGGTGGTGCCTACACTTAACTAAATCAAATTTTACTTAAAAGCTTATTAGAGCTTTTGGCTCCGTATAGACATCACATTTCTGGGAAGTTTTGATCAAAAAGCTTGGCATGACTACAATTACAATATTGTTACAAGGCACTAAATGTTATTGATATGTTTAAAACAGAAATTCTGTGTTCATTTTATATACAATTTATCTCAATTGCATAAATAACAGGGTATTTATAGATTGTTGTCAGAGTTTTCATCCTCTTTGAATCTTTCACACATATTTCCAGCTTACAATAAAGCCTGCCAAGCAGCCCATAGAATAATCATTTAATTAAAAAAATGAATAACAACATCGATTTCAGAACTGAACAGACACAGCAGCTATTGACTTTTAATAGATCTATTAATATTTTTTTATGATTTTCATTCTTGAGTCTAACTTAAACAGAATAAACTGCAACAGCTGTCCAGGGAAAGAGATACAGTTCTATTAGGTAGTTTTCTTACACTGCTGCCCACCTCGTGATCTATCCACATTTACATGATTTTCAAAGTCTAATCTGAAAAAAATATTCTCAGACGGGCAGTGACAGCTTTGAGTGTCGTATCTGTATTTAATGGAATAAAAAACACAAACCAACTTGTCAGACACACCACTGTGTCAAGCTCAATTACCTAAATAAACAGAGGCAATGGTTAATTTTACTTGGTGCTCACTTTTTTGAAACTGCTTCAGCGTTGATTTTTGCAGTCTCCTCCTGGGAGGATTACATCTGCCTGGTTTAAAGTTTCACTTCCAAACATCATGTCCAAAACCTAAAAGCTTGCTACAGAAAAATTGTATAAATTTGGGAAAAGATCCTTCATTCTCTGGGGAAAATTAGCCTTGATCCTTAGAGGAGTCTTATTTAAGCAAGCCCCATTGACGAGACAAGCAGTGTTCCTACTGCCAGTGCAAACAGGTTGTAGCCTGCCATGATGGAAGCCCACCAGAAACTTCCCATGTGAGCAGTCACTGCAAATGTGCCTTTCTCCACTGCTTGAGGCACATGCCTATGTGCCACCCAAATGTCATGAGGAACCCTAACACCAACAAGGTTGAATTAAAAGCAGTTAAAATACACATGGATGAGGAGAGAAACATTTTTGCACAATTTCTTTCTTTCTTTTAAATACAAACTAACAAAAATCATTACTTTAGCAATGCAAAAGTGCAGCAGATTTTGTCACCTTCTACAGGGCAGAGAGCTACTGGACCTCTGCTGCCTCACACAAGCTGAAAAGGTAGCTCATCTTCCCTCCAGCCATCCCTTTGACCTTGAATAAAGAGCCTCCCATCTGGAACTGTTTTCCTGAAGTGATTCACCCCATGCTGTTTCACACACACGCACAAAAATGACCAGTGACTTTGAGACCCAAATTCCCATCGCCACATCACCATAAAAGATTTTTCCATACACTTGCAGATCATTCAGCACAGTTCACATCCAACTTCGGACATTCTTTGTCAAGTACCCACAAAGGATTTGAGCAGACTCAGTCCAGTCTGACCTTTAGGTGTGCACTGGTCACTCAGTGCACTGAAGCCAATAATGTGCAAAACCTTCACAGAGCCAGGAACACTCCGGCAAGCTGAACCATCTGTACCCTCACCTCTACACCAGTCCCAAAGCAAAAACAGATCTTCTGCAAGATTACAGCCGTGGAGACGCCAAGAAGAGAAAAGTAAAGCGGAGGACAGGACAGTCCTTAGTAGAGCAAGATCCTGCAGGGAGATTCACAAAAATGTGCAGCCCTAGTGGCAGCTGGACAGAGCTCAGGCGCTGTGCTGGGTCTCTGAGCACATGGTCTCAAGCACCAACTCTGCGGGCTCTGGGCTGTGCCAGGCCAGGCTTACTTTGCACTTTTCACCACGACTGCTCAGCTCTGGGACCCTGAGTGCAGATGAATGGCATGTTCTTTGCAACTTGCCAGGGGAAACCCTACCGTGGCACTGGGTTGAACAGGCCTGTGTGCTTCTCTCCAGCCTTATTTCCTTCCTGATAAGCACTGAAAGGATTGCACTGCTTTGTACAGGAGACTTCCTCATCACAGGGCAAAATAAATTCACCTATGAAGTGCACTGATAAACGTTTTCCATTTCACACCCAGCAGCTGAAAAACAACTTTACCAGGTGACTTTGGTGGGGTTGATTTCTCTTTTTTCTTTGGGTTTTTTTTGGTCCTTTTGCTTGGTTGGTTGGTTGGTTTTTTGTTGTTGCTTTGGTGGGGGATTTTTGTTTGGTTTTTTTTGGTTTGGGTTTTGTTGTTTGGGGGGTTTCTTTCAGTTTATTTTTAAGAGGCAGGTAGATTAATGACCCATTTATTCCTGCTAACTAGTCTCTGGGTAGACTCAACTAGTCTGTTGTACTACTGTCTACAGTAGTACAGTAGACTACTTGCTGTAGTTAAGCAGTAGCCCTAAAATTCTATTCATACACTGAGCAATGCAAGTACTAAGCAATATTTTGAGAAATATTAAGCTGTATTAATTTTCTAGACAAAACCACAGTCAAAAACTGTACTACTGCTCCTCTAATCTGACACCAACTTGAAGGAGGGTGGGAGTACTCCTTTGTTGCATATGGGGGTATGTGCACATCACATAGCACTATTTCCCTGGAATCGCTATGGTTTAGCTTATGATGGAGTTTTGAGTTAAGAGCTGAATATATAGAAATTTATATTATTATATATTAAATTACAAGAATTATTATTGCAAACCTAACTGCAGCTACAGTTGGTGTTCTTGGAAGATGAGAGTGCAAGTAACAAGAAGCTAACAAATTCATGCCAGTAAGTCAAGTTTAATTTGCTTTCCTTTTCCCCTCCCTTCTAAAGCTGGCTGAAATACAAGTTCCACTGTAAATGCAGTGACTAGCAAACATAGATGCCATTACAAATACAGCACTGCCAAGAGGAAGTCCTCCGTTGACTAATAACAGAGTTTCCAATAGCAACTGCAAGATATTCTGGGCACTGAACTGAAGAGATTTAGGGATATATTCTAAACAAGATGTGCTTTTTGCAGCTATGAATTGTATAACATTTGGACAAAAGGTTTTGAAGAAGTCACCAGTAACTTTTATCACAAAGGCAGAACTGGAGCTTTTGGTGGCTCTTCAATGACCTTTACCTCATTGGGTAACACTGAGCTCTCCTTGTCAAGCCTGTTACCGAAGTATGGTTGAGAAAATAAAGACACAGTCATCGCTACACAGCCTGGCATTGCAAAGGTCCCAAGCTTTTGCTGTCAACCGGAACAATATGAAAACATGGCCTTTTATTTTGGAAAGAGGAGACTGAATGCCTGCTAATATTTTTGTGTAGCATTTGTCACTGTCAGAGCACAATACAGAACATAATGAAGTTCATTTGTTAATTAAGTAACCCATTCTCTGAAAACCTCTTCTTTAATGCAACATAGCATCTGTAACATTATGAAATCATTTACCAGAACTGGGAAATTACTTTTACAAAGATCATATTATATGACAGCTTCTCTTCTCAGCAAGCCCTTCCTTGCTGAGAGTTCAGGGCATTTCATGCAGTTACTTCTTCAGACAGAGGATTTTTAACCTTTAAGTTTGAATATGGAAAATACTCTCAATTTCCACTGCTGCAATTCAATAGTTCTGTCAGAGACTGCCCATGCATTTTCGTAGGAGTAATTTATTTAACCTTTGAAGTAAACACAAATTTGTCAGAATTATTTGCGAGGTTAACTTGTAAGCTCTACTATGTGGAAATTTTGCCAAAATACAAGCACAAATCAGAGTGCTAAATAGTAATTTCAAAGAGATGCTAAGTAATAATGAAAACGAGAAGGTGCTAAGGAGCAAATGACATGAAAATTCTCATCAAGTAACTGAAAACAAGAAAGAACAAATTTCCCTATGGATAAACTGATATACTAAATACCCAAGTCTGACACTCTCATATTAAAAGGTGCCTCTGAACAAAGCTTTATATACAACACATTTCAGCAGCAGATGCCTGCTACACAAAAATACTGCACTGCTGGTTTTAATACCTTGGAGGTAAAATGTTATGTACTAAGTAATTTTAACCTTCAGTACAACTTCTCACCATTTTTAATTTTAAAATGCAACCAAATTACACAAGATGCAGGTACAACAGAAAAAAATACTAATGAGGGCTTAAAACTCTAGATGGCACACTTACACAATCAAAGACTACACAGGTTCAACTGTAATACTTTCTTGGTTTTCCACCCAAAGCATAGATAATCTAGCCACAAGTACTGTTCTGAGGCCAGTTTGTGAATTATTATCATAAAAGGATGTTACTTCCCTGAGTTAGAACTGGATGATTGAATATAATACTAGGCAGTATTTGCAGTTTTGTATTGCGACAGCAGTGCATTAAGCTATATTATGATTCCACATACAAGTAATTCCCATGGCATGGCACGCATTCCGTCACACTACTGAACTCCAATGTACCTCATGGATAAGAATCAGATCCTACATCTTTCTTAAAGTCTCATGCAAAAAACAGCTCAGTTATACAAATTTTCAAGCTTTCAAGGAAGTTTTTGTTGCTGCTTTGTTTTTAAGAAGGAACTCAGCTGTGTTTTATTACATCAAGTCCAGGATAATAATAAGGACATTTTAATACACAGCCTTTCACCTATGCATCTATACAGATTAGGTAGTATAAAATCTGTAAGTCTAATCATCTTGGATGGTTGTAACAGCCATGAAAACAACATTGCAATACTGTTATTAGAATTTGCCACGGGTATGTTGCTGCTGTTATGCAATCTTACTGAAGCTGTAGTAAATGAAATTATAGCTGTGCAACTGAATTGCCACAGTACATATGTGAACAACACCCAGAATGATCAGAAGTGCAAAATGCTTCAATTAGGGTGTTTGACTAATTATCTGAGTAAATAAACAAGTGCCTAAAGACAAATAGAATACAGTTTTGCAGTATGCCAGATGCTTCATGCTGATGGTGCAACAAACACTATCCCCCAGTAGGTCCAAGGCAGCTGACCAAGCTGTCTCGTGTCACCCTTTCAGCGCAGTACCCCTTGCTCAGTGTGGAGAAGCCAAAGCACCACAGCAAAGGGGTGCCCATACCAGGGGCATAGAACCAGTAGAGACCAGCACAGAGCCCCAGCTGAAATTGATCACGTGAAACACAAGTACAACAAAGGACACAGAGAAGGAATAAAAGAAAGGGAATATGCATATGCTGATCGGAGAATTACGTGGACATGGAAGCATTTGCCCACAAAGCCACGGAGAATGTCTTTGGCCTTAAGCCAGTACCACAGCACCTCTGAAGCAAAGTCCATGAGTAAGTTTCCTCCATTTCTACAGTACTAGATATCAACTCATGAAAAAAACCCTTAACAAACCTTCTCTAATAAAGTGTACTCATACTCACTCCTTGATATATTTTCCAGAAAGTGTACCTCTGTAGCATGCTGTTATCCTTAAATATGCAAATAAGAAAAATATTTAGCATACGTTATTAATCTACATATATAAATTTGTGATTTCCATTTGCAAGTTCAATAAGTCACTGTATTTTTTTAAATCATTTAACAAGTTTATTTCTACAAATTATGGCTTAGAAGCAGGTACTGTACATACAAAAATCTGAGGAGACCGATGTGCAGCACGTCATTTCTTCATGTTTTTTATGTGGATAAGTTATTAATTTCAGTGGATATTCATCACATTTCTTATAGCAGCAATAAATAGGCATTTTACTTTTCATAAAATGTTATTTTATATAGCATGTTAATCAATACAAAATTAACTCTTGACAGCACTAGAGTAACATAACCCACAGGATGAGTGTGGTATTGGAAAATTTCATATTAGATCTCTGTGCCAAACTAAGACTGAGTGATTTGCAGGGTCTCCAACATGTCTTCCACTGCCTTCAAAGAGTATTTAGTTTCTTTCTTACTGCGACCTGCAAACTAAACAGGAAAGAAAGGATTGTTATTTGTCATATTTCTGAAATTCTATGTCTAAATCCTGTGAAAATAACAGTACTAAACACCAAATACCAGTATTTAACTATTTACTAAAAACTTAAAAGCATAAAACTAAAACTTGGAATTTTTACCAGAATACAAGCTATATCACCCTTTTTCTATGAAGCAAAGAAAAATTACTTTTTGTTAAAATAAGACACAAGAAGTTCTACTTATCAAGATTTACTATAAAATAATCCAGACAACATATATTTTATGGTTCAAAATAACCATGACTGATGACATTGTACTTGATTGTAGCCTACTATAAAACCAGCAATTTCAGAGAACATTTGAAATAAAGTCTGTCTTGATAAGAAAGAAAGATACAGCTTAATAAATACTAGTAATGGCTTTAGAAAGGAAGGGGCAGAAGGATAGGAAATGCTGATCATCCCATGTTGAGCTCAAAAGGGTTTTTCTAATGATACTGACAATTCCCATCACTCATCAGCCATATCTAACACAGGATATTCATTGACCAGGTCAGTCTTTAGTCAAATTAAACTCCTAACCATTTTTAATACACCTGCACTAAGAAGTTTTGCATTTCAGGTTGGGAGAGGTGGAAAAGAAATTACAGAAACAGTAACAAACTTGCTTCTAGTAAAACAGCCTATTCTCTGCTTAAATGTTAACATCTAAACACTCAATAAATTTTCAATTTGAAGTTTTTTATTTCAAATACCACTGGTGTCTTGCATAGTTAGACCTTGATTTATAATGTGTCCCTTCTCTCTTGCAATTAACTTAATTTAGCAAACTCTTCATGACCTGTTAAGAAAGATTAAGTCATCAAACTCAGGTAATATCACACCATCAACAAGCTGCAGGACCTGTTAACCTGCTTTTGACCCCCAGGCTACAATCTAGAACTGCGATTCCCAATCAGCACCGAGTTTTTTAAAAAAATAGTTTTGGCACAGTAAATGATAAGCTATTTCAAATTAAACAGTTAGGAGAAATTTTGTAACTGCGAAAACACTGTATTTTCACGTTTTCTATTTCCAGGTGATTAACTGATGTGCCAGGTTTTGATTCTAGTAATATATATAACCCCATTCTTCAGGTTGTGCAGTTTCCAGAGTGACATGCAATAGTCAACTTCAGAGGAAATTCCAAGATTTTTTAACACACTCCAAGGTGAAAGCAGCAACTTTTGCTTATATCTGATTGAGTAAAATATCCTTTGTTCACAATGAACGGACACTTGGGAACTCCGAATCCTTTCACAAAAACAAGCAAGTTAAAAAACAGAAGTCAAAAGTTTCAAGTGAAAAACTGCTTCAAACTCAAAACATTCAGAAATTTCAATAAAAAGCACAGAAGCCTAAATATACTGTGGTCAAAAAGCACACTTAGCAAGACACACAGAAAGCACGCAGAGAAAAGCTTCAAAATAAGGAAAATTTTACTTATTCTCGCCATGGACACTGGAAGCGAAATTGACAAATGACATTAGTTTAAAAAAATGCTACTTGCTAATTTCAAGAGCAGTTGCTTTCATGATACTGACATGTAGTTTAAGCTGAACAAATAAAACCAAACTCTGTATCATAACAACCAGAAGTACACTTGGAAATGTAATCACTTCAAATTTGCCCTGACGAACAATTATTTTGTCTATTCAGCCATTACACAGCAATTTGACTGATTGAGCTGGAATCCATTTCTTAAATCATGATTTAATTTTCTGTTTCCCAAATGGTTAGTAACAAAATCACCTCTCTCCAGCCATAAATAACATGTAGATTGCTAACACAGAAGAGTTTATGCAATGTACCCAAGAAGCATGTATCTGGAAAATTACTACGAGTAGGATCACATTAAAGATTTTTGTGAGCATTAATCAAACTCGCCTGCCTCTGCTGAAATGCTTCTACCAGAGGACATGCTAAACCAATTACCTAATTGAAGAGCACCAGGTAGCCTTATTTTGTTTCGGTGGTAAAGTAACAGCGACTCATGTCCTCAGTTAGAACAGACAGAAGTTCTTCTCGGGGTCTGCACAGACGGAATGATCCAGTTTCCCAGTCATAAGGCAAAAGTAAGCTTATAATATAATAAACCTAAAACTAATTCTTTGAAAAGTGACTACTTCACTAACTTCTGAAATAAAAGATTAAAATTAAATTTTATTTGGTTTTTTTTCCACCCAGTCAATTAAATTTAAGAAGAGTGGAGAATAATGACCTTTTTTCTTTTTCAGAGGATGTGTTAGCAGCCAGGAATTCCAGCTCCATACAGCAGCCCTAGCTACAAAACCTTTCTGTCTTCCTGAAGAAGTTTACATTTTTCCTAGATTAGACACAGATGAGAAGTACTAATCAGCATCGATGGTTACATATTTCATATCAAAATAAGTATATTAACTAGATGGAGTGTCAAATATCTTTGCTTTTCAGAATTTTTTTTAACTATTCTTTATCACTATGTTCTTCCGTAAAGACAGTGCTGCACAGTCTAACAGACATTGGTGGAATAAGGTTTTCTATTTATACTCAAAAATTGCTTTCCTTAAATGACAATAAACAAAGAAGTTTCTCTGATTTCATGGAGGAACGCACAGAAAAAGCAAAAATCAAGTGCCAAAGCACACTGCTTGAATGACAGAATAAACTGAAAGAAGGGAACTAGTAAAAATATTTCAAGTAAATGGCATATAAAAACAATTAAAAATAATTAAATAATAAAAAAGCAACTATAGCCAGTTATTTGAAAAAATAAAGGCAGTTTTCCAAAATTACTGAGCAAACTGCTGGTAATTCAAGTTCAAATCCAAACTGGAAATGGGGAAAGATCTCACTGCAAGACAATTGCTCAAAAGTAACTTTTTGCATTAATAACTTGAAATTTAAAGTCACAAATTGATATTATTTGTCTAGACATCCAAATCAGGATTCCAAATGCATCTTGCTCTCCTGAACATGACCACTAGAAAAATTTCATTTAGCAGTATATGAATGTCCAACAAATAAAACAAGTCAATGTTAAACCCAACATGCTTTTAAGGCTCTTACTGCACTTCACAGGTGGATAATGCACGGAAAGTGGGGAGGATTTATAGAGATCATACAAATATACAGCTTAAAACCTGTCTAGACATACCCTCCACTAAGGCAGGAACACTGTAAGGGCTTCTTCCCCTGGCACAAATGACCAAGGTTTCATCCTCAGGTCCAAATAGTGACAATTTCCAACTGCTCAGCTCACCGAGGGAGCAACAAATCAACACTGACTCATAGGGGGAACTGTCACCTACTGCATCACCCAACACCACTGGCTGTAGCTGCTGGATGTTCTGAGTCTCTGACACAGAGACTGGAGAAGCCAAATGCTTCTGCAGCCACATAACAAGCTCAGGAGGCTGAGCTTGGGGCTGTCCTGCCCAGCTGTACTCACTAGAGCTTCTTGTGGTTCTTCTGGGAAGAGGAAGGGGATGTTCACCCCATTTACTTGCCAGATCCTGGCTTGAGCTTGAGTACTTTCATTTCCTCAAGAGCTGAATTTCCCCTAAGATTCTAATCACACATGATGTTCTTCACTTTATATCCCAAACAGCTAACAAGAGCAGCTGAAGTACACTATATATATATATATTTGTACGTATGTTAGTTGTGTTAACATGGCCTGTTCTGGTAAGCATCAACCAAAAATGCTTAATGTAGGATCCAAAAGAACTCCACAGAAACAGTAATAAAAAAAACCCTCAAACTAAAAGAAAAAAAACAAAACCAAACCCCTCAAAAACCCCCAAACCCCACACACTCAAAAATGCCCCCAGCACCACACCAATCCCAATAAAATTCAAGTTTTACTAGAGACATGATGATGCTAACAGTAAGCCATGTGGAGAGAAAAAAAGGAAAACAGAAAAAAATGGGTATGCTTATCTGGATGTGCATTAATTAACCAGAAACTGTCTTAATTAAACATCCATTATATTTAGAACCAGGAGGTGCCTATTTCCAGGTCTTCTAGGCCAGTCCACAGCCAACACCGGTTTTAAATTTCCACACTGATGTACCCTGAAAGGGGCTGTTTCCCAGAAGTCCTTACAAGTCTCTACCAGGGCTTTGAACTCCAGTCACAATATTTACTTAAAACATTTACAAATCCACTCTAATCTAAGCAGTTCATTTTACTAAGATGTAAAACACGGAATACTGGTTTTCACAAAAAATTCACACATCTTTTAAAACCTGTTTTGTTCAATCAGTTATGAATCCACTGTGCATTCCATTCTTTGACAGTTTTTTGTAAGTGTTTGGTTGTTTTGGTTGGGTTTGTGTTGGTTTTTTTTTTTTTTTCTTTTGGGAGGTTTTTTTTTGTTTTGTTTTTAATCCTGCAATACTTGAGTTTTCCGTCAGTGCTGTGCTTACAGGTTTGTCAGGCATACTTCAAGTCAAAAGAAGCCCTGGTTATTTACGAAACATCAGACAAAGTAATTAATTCATACACACCTTATCATCATGAGCAGGTAAACCATTTATTAATGAAAAGCAGAGAGATTTAAATAGCAGAAGAGAAATAAACTTTAGGCACATAAGTATAAAATGCTTCATTTTGTCCCCAGGGATACAATGCTCTTCACTGTACAGTCAGAAGCTACAGGGCCAATTAGGAGAAATGGAAAATACCTCTGAGTTGGAATATATCAAAAACACATCAGCCACAAGAAACTGCACTCTTGGCAAGGAACTGACATGCAGTCTGTATTAAGAAAACTGCACTGGTTGTAAAAGGAAAATCTAATTTAATTTCATAATAGATGGTGCTTGTAAAAAGGCCATTTGGTAGTATTAACTATGCAACAGCAGCAACAAGAAAAAAAATTAAATACTGGGTTCCGATACTGAAATATTGTAGAGAGAAAGAAGCGTTACATGTTTACAAAGTCTTTGCATTTAATATCAATACTTTTGCTCAAAAAAAAAGTTGTGGGGAGAACTGGACAGCATGATGTTGATGCTCAGGATTACTTACATATAAACTTTGATTGGCAGATCATTAAAAATAGCTATAAGGGAGTCAAATAGATGTACCATATTTGGGATGCACAGACAGCAGAACCTATGAGCTAAAATGTTTTCATTTATAGTTATAGAAAGAAATAGAGGCTCATAATAAAACAGGAAATATAAAAGCTTACACATAATTTTTCAAAAAGTTGAAAAGATTCCTAATGACTTCAGCAAGCTTTGATCGTGGCCTACAAAATCTATGTTTTCACAACTCAACCAGCATTTTTCTACAAAACTACACAAAACCAACTTCAGTCACAAATACTAAGGCAATTAAATATGATTTTGAAAGGTCAGAGTAAACTCAATGAAAATAAAAATTCTAGAATTTTCATTTGTTTTCTAGTAAAACAGAAGTGGACAACAAAGTCACTCTAAGAATTAAGACATACAAAGTTTTACCTAAATAGCTGTAGAACCAAGTCTTGGAGGTCAATATTACACTAATGTACATTCAGTTAATGTTAGTAGGAAAAATCTGTTTAAAGCTATTAAGTAGATGATAGTAATTAGTAAATGTAAAATACCAACCTTATATTAGTTAAGGTTTCCAGGAAATCAAACAGAAGCAGAACATAAAAAATCCAAGCAGATTATGTTGATTTACATGTCCTATTTAACCTCTCGAATAGCAGCTGATAAAAGTGCAGAAACGAACTATAGAGCATGTCAAGAGTATCACAAAGCAGTGAAGTACTAACCTGGTATGCTCTGTTTATTTGGTTTGCTGCCCAGCTGGCATATTTCATATTATCTTTTTTCATTTTTGCACTTGCTTTTGGATTGGAAGCAATATGACTGGCAGACTAGGAATACAGTAAAAAACAAAAACAAAAACCAGTGTAACTAAAAAATTTATGTGCACGAAATAAGAGAACATTCAGCATCCTTACAGTCCAAGCCCCACGCACAGTGATAGTGGAAAAAGACATAAAAAATTTAAAAAGTTATTGGCAAACAGCATCCAGGTAAGAATTAGCTGAACTTCTTGACTATTGTTTGTTCTATTTAAAGCTACATTAAACTTCAGTTCAGTTGTGTATTGAGTTAAGAGCCATACCTGGACATGATAAGCCAATCTAACTTGCTTTTCCTAAACTGAAAGTTATGAATTAGTTTTCCAGATTCAATTTGTTACCATAGGCAATATAAAATACATCACTTGTATGTCCAAATTGCCATTAAAAACATGACATTTTTCCCTGTAGTATCAGAAAACACATTTTAAAAGCAGGGAAGACTCTACATAAAGTATGCCCACTTTCACCTAAAAGAATAAAAAATATTACTTCAGAACCAAAGAGAGTTTTTTACTTTTATAAATAAATGCTCTATACAAGGAATCAATGCTACTGTGCTGGTATTCTTCAGCAGTTCATCATCCTCTAGAGATAAGCATGTCTTTAAATCCTTTTTCGAGAAGTTACCTTCTCGAAAGGTAACTGTGCCAATAATTATAATTCTTTTGAAAATACAGGCAAGACTTTATGGTTAAGAGCACTTCAAGTAAGGAGTACTTACTGGCACAAAATTGTCCATACACCAAATGTATGTAAAATACTCCATATTTTAAAACAGTGTTCATAATCTGAGCTATTAAGTTAAAACAACAGAGGGAAAAAACAAAACAGCAAATGGCAAAGGATAATATACATGCATAAATATATTCAAAATGATAACATGGAAAATATATAAACATGCTTACCATGTAAAGTCCAAATAGAGCTCTCATATTTCTGTTGTTAAGCTTCAGTGCTTGTGCAAAATACTTTCTTGATAGCTCAAGGTTTTCAAGCCCCCCCTGAGTGTATTTAACCTGCAAAAATGATAAGCTCCTGAAACTTGTATGTCATTCATACCTCAGGAATTCACTCTGAAGCAATGATATTACAAAAATTCACTCCAAGTTTGTTTCCCATGACATTTCAAATCAGGTGAGTCCTATCAAAGGCCAAATACTGGCCCGGGAGAAATCCAAGTTCTTTGCAATATATACATTTTAAAATATTTAACTATAGGAGGAAAAAAAAAAAACAACCCAGCATTAATTTAATTAATGTATTGCTACAAGATTAAAAAGTGATTATTTTTCACCTGTAAATACTTGAAACCTTGGGATAGTCTCTTATGAAAAGTAGCACAAACTTTAAATTCTGACTTCTAGAGATCCATACTGACAGTATGTTCCCACAGCATGCATGAAACCAGTACCCAAAACAACACAACGCCTTTCATTATGTATTCAAAATAGCACACAAAGTTTACAGTATCACTCCATTCTTTTTCTATTCATTTTTCCAGATATTAGATCAACAAAAAGAGGGATAAATACTAGATGATATGCTTTCAAAGTCCTTCTATGAGAAAGCTACTTAGGCTTTCAAGTTTTAATGTCAACCCAATTTTTACCATGTTAACTAAAGAAATTAAACCCATTCTAAGCAGTTAACAGTACAATTTAGGAAAAAAAATAATATCATCTGGAAAAAAAAGATTAATTCAAATGGCTAAAGCCTTGAGCTAAAACTTCTAAATTTACCTCTAGTTTTTACCTCTCTTCCACCAGTGCTCCTTCAGGCAGAATTTGGTACGTGGATTCCAAGATCTGAGTCCACAGTATCAGGCAATATATCATAACCTCCTAGGCAGCACTGCTGGAGAAAAGTTTAACTTCTCATGCACTTAATTTGAAAAGTGCATAAAAACTTCAACAAGAAGAGTTCATTTAAAATTAGCCTTTATCTTCAATAATTCCTGCCCTAACTCTTACATTTAGCTTAGTCATATTGAGTAAGAAAACACAGTTTTCAGAACATATTCAGGTCTATGAGATGTTAACATTCTCTGTGTACTCTTTTAAATCTCCTAGGGAGAAATGAAAAAAAAACATTTTCACCACTTCTGTAACATAAAACCAGAAAATGCAATCAAATATAATTGATTTTTCTGAAATACCTACTTCAGCATATTGCTGACAATATAAGTGGTTGTGTGGATTAGTCATCATAAGCTCCTCTAAGCAGAAGGCTGCCTTTGCATAGCTGAGGAATACAAAAAACAGCAATAAAATCAAACAAGAGTACACAGCTCTTTGCTTCGTTTTTTTTACAGCACAATAAAAGTCTTACTTTTCCCCCCATAAAATCACACGGTTCACAATTAATAAAAATGTTTCATTTAAAAAAGATGTTTACAACCAAGTTACTATGTTTATATTACAGACAGGGAAAAAATACACAAGATCTAATGATCTAGGTATATATGGAACAGCTCATGAAAATTATTAAATATACTAATCTCTTATTAGTAAGTGCCATTTCTTATCAACAAGAGTGATGAGTAGAAACAGGTATTAGGTACTGTAAGACACTGAACTGATACTACAAAATAATTCTTTCTTTTCCTATGAAAATGCAGCTACCCGAGGATTCATAAACTTAGCTACAGACCACAGCATTTACACTGTCAATTAACTTTACCTGCCAACAGTCAACCACAAAACTGAGATCAAAAAAAACATACTAAGAACAGTTCTAAAATTTGAACAGTTCAAATCTATGTAGGAAAATAGCATCAGACCTGACCAAATGGGCAAATCTTTCTCATGTGAAAAGGCTAGTCCTTGAGGTTTTTTAGTGAAAGCTTTCAGAAACAATTAAGAAGTCAAGCTCAAAATGCAGGTTTATTAAGAAGAATCTTAGCTTCGTAATCTTTCAAATAATAGAATTTTCTGCAGAATTTGCATCATCTAGAGATACATGATAGCACTATTGCACAGTTTATGTGATAGGACTCCAAAATTCAGAGACACAAGGTTTATAATGACAGTGTGGGTAGATATTTAATATCGCAGTAAAAGCAATTTAGCAATTACGAGACGACATTAAATGGTATTATCTGTAACATCTTGTATCCTAAAATAAATATGTTGTGGTTTTCTCCAATGCATGTTATGATAGTTGTGTATATATATTAATTATTAATTTGGAGATAAAAGGGCAGCCACCTCATTCTCCAAAAGCAGAAGCCAGAGTCCTCATTGCAGAACAGGGCAGAACAGAGGATTGTGTAAACCTCGTACATTTAAATGTGTTTATGAACAACAATGAGGGCATGGTGATTTCACAAGCCCTGTGACCCTGATAAAACAAATAAGCTGATGAATAGTCTTCTGTTTTAAAACTTAACTTTCAGCCAAGAGCCCAATTTTTCCCTATTATCGATAATAATGATGCTCAGAGAAGTACAGTGAGCACAGTGAATTCTTTCCATTAACTGAATTTCTACACATTGCTTTTTACTGGAATTACAGACCAAGACAAATACAAGCAAAAGGAATTCATTTCTTGGATTTTCTTGCACGATTTCATAATAAAGATTATAGCAAAAAACCCCAACCCAATAATGGAATACATATGTTTGCACCACTCTATCATTCACTTTCGTACTGACAGATTTGACAAGCTTAAATATCTTTCTAGCTAATTTTTTTTTAGTAGCTATTTTCTTCGAAAACTGGCTGGTAGATTTCCCCAAATGGATGGAAATCTGGGTATCAAAATTCTAGATTATTTCTGAAGTCATCGTTTAAAGGAGTTTAATAACTATTTTCTTTGAGAATGAGGTGCATGCAGAGGTGACTGGGGAACAATTTTTTCCTCACAGTGAGAATGGCTATTTCTTCCTTGATGATTTGATTCTTTTACTACCCTCTGAAAAGGAAAGAAGGAAACAATGTGATATAATTCAGGCTGGGCTGAAGAACTAAAGAAAGAGGGAAAAAAAAGATACGCCTTTGGGTGGAGGTTTGAATTAATGCTGTGATATTAGAAAACTTGCACTAAGGCTTTGAGCTAATCCTCTCACACTGGGATTTCCTCCTGTCACTACAGCAATAAAAAAAGCTAACAAAAACATTAAATATCCAATAAGCAAGTTACTACAACATTCAGCATTCTTGATCGTGCTGGCTTTTGTACCCAGGCGACCAGATGCCTCCAACTCTGGATCCATGTTTTGCTTTGTGGGGCTTTTTTTAAAGGTTACTAAAAGTTCTGGGAGAGATAGGCTAAAAGAAAATTGGAATATCAGTTGCTATGATCAACCGATTTTAGAAGTAAAGAATTTAACATCTCTAACAAGTAAAATACATCACTTGAACAAAAAAATGATGGGAAATAAGTGCTGTTCCCTGCTGCACTCAAACCACTTTTTTAACATCAGATTTTAAAACTTACTGAAACCTACAGGTAATTAAGTAAACTCTTTCTGTTTGAAAACGAAATGCCTTCTTAAAGTATTTGGTAGCCAAATAAGCTTGGTAATTACTTCCAGTTGAGGCCTGTTATATTGGAAATGAGACAACATACTTTGTAACACTATTCCTTAAAAAAAAAAAATCCCTGAGGTTTTTGACTTACAGAGAGTGGGTTTCAAATTAACAGTTTTTATGTGGACTTAGCAAACAACTTACTCATGTTCATTGATGTAAAGTTCTGCAAGTTCATGCCAGGCTTCTTGGTCACCAACAAATCTGTATAGAGACAAGAGAGGAAAAAAGGGAAAAAAGAAAGAATGTGCAAGGGATTCTGTAAATGACTGGCACTGAAGCAAAAGCGTAAATTAAATGCAAATTCCATTTTAATTAAAAAGATTTATCAGAATAGCAAAACACAATCCGTATTCTTGCAAGACACTCACTGTTCCAGATACTCATTCAGCTCTCGGATGGCCTCGAGATTTTTCCCCTGGGCTTTTCGAATGGCAATCTTACGCTTTCTTGCTGCCTATGGGTTGACATAAATAAAGGATTAGGCCTCATAATTCCCTGGGTTTTTGTAAGGAAAGCAATTTGACTGTGCAAATTATTATCTCAATACCAGTGGAATTCCACTGCAGAGACACTGCTAGGTTGAAGTTTATAAACATACCCTATGACATCCCACTGAGAGACTGAAAACCTCTTCTTACAATCACATTATGTATGCTTTTCTTTGGAGGCACAAACTGTATGCATTATTTCATTCAAATAAATGACTGTCCAGATTCTGATAATTACAAAACAGCAGGGGATGCTAATCTTCAGTCATTCCAATGACCCCCACCTTGTCATTCACAAGATCCATGACTATAGAGGAGAAATGGTGACTGAGTCCTAGAGAATACCACAGATGCATCGTGGTTGTCGCTGTGTAAGTATGGCTTTCAGCCATTTAAAAATACTGTTGTTGGAATGCTGAATGCCATCTCTAACTAATGCTAAATATACACCAACTTCCTAAACAAGTCTCTCATCATTCTTGGAGCACAAAGTAGGCTCTGCAATGTAAAGGGAATACAAAATAGCCATTTCAATGGCAAAAACTTATCAGTACTTTGATATATGGGTAGAAAAGTATTTCAATTTAAACAACGTAAAAATGAGCTATAAGGATTATAATGTATTTAAATTCTGAAGTCCATAAAAGTTGTTAGAGACCAGAAGGAGAAAGGATATACAGGATTGTAATAGTTGATTTTTCTGTACTTTAATCCAATATTCCAGCTTCTGAATTATGCTGGTTACAGTTTTCAGGCCTGTAGGTGTTGTCAATCTTACAGATTATTCTGAGCTGGAAGGGACCCACAAGGATCTCACCGAGTCCAACTCTTACTAGAATGGTCCATACAGAGCTCGAACCTGTGACCTTGATGTTATCAGCACCACGCTCAAACCAACTGAGTATCAACATACGCTTGGGGTGCGATTCAGAACAAAGGAATCTTCCCAGCTGGGAGCAAACAGCACACCTCAGCCAGCCTCAAAGTCATCAGATCAGAAATTTGAGAGAATGAAAGAAAAATACAATTCCAGCATAGCATAACTCCAGGAAGGAATGACATCAGGCTCCTTCCTTGCCTCTAACCCCTGTGCTATTGGGTGTTCACCACCACTGTGGTCAGACATGACACAACAGACGGTCTGGTGCACATGACGTCTGCATGTACACACACTCTCCTGTATGCCATTTCTCCCTGAGATAATATTAATGACAAAAAGTATAAAGCACACTTTTCTGGCAATTAAGTCCCACTGCTTACTCCCTTCATAGCTCTCATCCTATTTCATATCTTATAAAGAGTTTATACAGTTGGGTATCACCTTTCAGAAGCCTTGACAGTGCAGAACAGACAACTTTTCAACAAAATCTTAAACAATTTTAACGTCTGAATTTCAGATAGCTCTGAAATCAATTTATTCATTATGTACCCAAGTTCACATTCACGTATACCCTGCAAGAGTCCTTGTATATTTACAGCATTTAAACATAAATACTCTCCTAAATAATTTTTTATCCTTTAATCATCATTTGAACAAATCAATTGTTTCCAAAAGAAGAGAGTGGTAAACTAGTTCAAACACCAGAACAGAAACGCTAGAAAGGCTTTTGACACTCTGTTCATTCTTTCCTTTTAACTCATCTTCTTTATCTCCCTCACGAACACGTATGCAATGAAAATTCAGTGAAAACAAGCGAGAAAAAAAAAAAGTGACTCTTCTGATTAAACGTAAGACACAAGCAGAGAGAACGCTCGTCAGGGGCCAAATTAGAACACAGGCTGTGTGGTTTCCACTGCTTCTTTGTCAAACTGCAATCTGTGAAGTTACATACATCATCCTACTTTTACAGGAAGACGTCTGTCTAAAAGCCATAAATGGAAATTTTAACTGCTGACACATTTATCACTGTAACAATAACACTCTCTATTTTATTTTTGCTTTTTAAAAAATAAAGATAACAGCATAATTAAACTTATTTTCTTTAAATTCAAAAAGAATAATCCCACATGCTTATCATGCAGCTATTATAAATAAAACCACAGAATAACAACCAAAAAAACCCCAACCAAAACCCCGGTGATTGTTCGCTGACACATTTTATGGAGTTCTCAAAGCGTTTGTAAAGCAGGTCACCCCCTTGCTACGGTGGGAACATCAGGGCAGCGTTAACCCACTACCCAAAGCTGTCATTATACACAGCCCAGTGACCTGCCCACTGAGCCTGAAACACGAAAAAAGGGAAAGTGAGGATAACAGCATGCACAGCCAAAGGAATGCATCAAGCATTCACACAGCTTACCAAGACAGAAGGGCTTTTGCAGGTAACAGACTATTGACTTGATAAACGTAGCTTTTTAAATGCAGCTCTTGGATTAACAACTCAGAAATTTTCAAAATTTAAAGAACTCAAGAGCCTTATTAAAGCAAACCCTTGAGAACGAAAATAATCTATTAAACACATAAAATCAATCAATACATATGACAACTTAATTTGCGATGGCAAACAGAAACAGTCTACATAAGTCTCCTCTTTGTTTCTAATGCAACCCCTTCTACTGCATCCAAGTCAGTCCTCCAAAAGAGTCTAGAAACAGATTTTTTTCCATGGTTGCTTTATTTCTGGACCACAGCACTCCCAAGTAACATAAATAACAGGAGCCTCAAGATATTAATTTATGAAAAGCTACAACTATTTCTAGTCCCAAATATAAGCTGATGTTTACCTACAGCAAGCATGTAATCTAATGCAATCTAATAACAAGGACAAAAGCATTCGACATAATTAACATATTCCGGTGGTACACTTAGGAATTAAATGACTTACATAAACATTTAACAGAATCTCCCTGCTGCACCAAATCCCGTGAAATTTATTCAAAATTACACTTTTACATAGGAAAAATAGTATTTTAAACTTCCTTTTTTTATCCACCTTCCTCATCACCAAAAATATAGCAGCATCTGGGCTTGGAATCTGCACTCTCTTCACTCTCAAAAATGCTGGGAGATAAGTTTATTTACAGAGAACTCTGAGTTTACAAAAGAGAGGCTCAGCCGCTCAAAAGAGTGGTGACATCCTGAGGCAGAACAAAACATTGTCTAGTAGCACAGAATTTCTGAAAGTCTTTTTAAAAGCACTGGAAAGAATTCAGTGAGGATGCAGAGTTTTTTAAAGCAAATTCTAACTTTTTCCATCACATGCATAAAATCATAAAGCCAAGAGATATGTGCAGAGATGTTCAGTAGATGTGAAGTATTCAGATCTGTGATTCATAACAGTGATACGACAGGTGAAAAAATAAATACATGAAAACAAACTACTATTGCTTTTAATTTTAATGGTATTCATAGACTACTCTCCCATCTGACTCCCTGCTTTTCCTTTGAATCACAAAGTCTATTGTTTTTTTTTTAATAAAAACAAAATTCAGTAATTCCAGCAGTCAGTATGTTAAGAAAAATATATACTAGAAGGCCTGCATTACAATCAAAACATGGGGCAGTTTGTGTGCTGCAAACTTTTAATTCTTGTTCTCATTTATATTGCCCCTGAGCCCACTGTGAGTCAGCTTAAGTGCTGCTCTGTGAGCTGGGGCTCACATAGTTTCCTGAGCATCCTGAGGACAGCAGCATAACTAACAACAATTTACACTCATAGCAACAATTTTTCTTTATTTCCATACAAATTAAACAAAATGCCTTACTGCACAGAACCACTACCAACACTAATAACCACTTCAGCATACAAAAATAGTTATTTGTTAAGTAAAGCCAGACTCATACCAGTTCTACAGAAGCTTTACCTAGCATTTATATTGTATTTCAAATTTATCACCTGCCTTAGAACCAGCTGATAAAAGAAAACCAGGCAATTTCATGTTTTATTGTATTAAAGGCCCTTTTTACCAAAAACCTCATACATCAAAATACAAACTCTCCTTTAGGGGACCTATTGCAAGATACTAGAAAACTGCAAAATGCAGAGTGCAAATCTGTTCAATTATTAATTTCAAGTCCACCAAGAATATTCTTGAGAAATTTATTTTTAACTACAGGGACTTGAAATTATTTTGAAGTCTAAGAAACCTACTAAAATAGGCACAAACAATTACATTGATAAAGATTTAAAAAATAGCACTCAAGGGGTACATTTAAGGTCTTCACATCACAACAGTAAGACCTTCTAGAAAAAGCCTCATACAAAAATGAACTCAATCTTCTTTCTCCTTCCACCTTAAGTAAAAAGGAAATGGCAAAACCTCCAGTGCTGCAACAAGATCTGCAGCGTTTGACCGCGCAGATACTATGACATGGATTTCCCCCATCAATTTTCCAGAGTTTAAAGCAAAACTCTAGAATGCTCATTGCCTAATTCTGTAAATCCGTAATTCTTAATTGAAAGATACATGCATCTTAAAGAAATACTTCAAAGATTCAGTATCATATGGACAAAGGTACTTCAGTATGTACAAATTTATTAAAGAGTGAACCTTTCTAAGGTATTTCTTTTAAAGACTAAAAATCTGGCATAAGAACTAATCCTCCATTTGTCATGATTCTTTTTAATTAGCATTAAGTACACTCAAAATGAAGCAAGGACTCGAATATTTATCAACTTCTGCATTTCATTAGTAAAACATACCAAAAGAGATTTTAACATTGTTCTAAATATCATGACTGCAAAGAAATTATTATTAGGAGAATTTTCAGGGATTAACATCCCTAGGAAAGGAACAATTTCTTATCTTTATAACTACTACAGCATTAAATAAATGATACTTTTCATTTTAAAATGGATTTTTTTTCTCTTTAACATCTTAAAAAATGTGCATTTGGTCTGAGAGTTTGATACATTGAAACATTTTTCTTCAAATTGCAATATGCAAATCAAAACAAGTGTAAACAGCTACAACAAAGATACAGGGAAAAAATTACACAGATGCCAAAAAATAGCACATAATCAAAACCAACCACAATAAGGAATGTATTCTTACCAGAATTCAGACTTTTTTCAAAGCTAGTTATGAAAGACAGTTAAGTCCTGCAAATCTATGCAGGCACAGAGCTACTGGGTTGAAGCTGCTCCTTTAGGGACAACATCAAAGCAAAATATGACTTTTTACAGAATTCTAGGGGACTCCAATAAACAACCTATAAAGTCTAACACCAGCATAGAGCAAATTGGTAGAAGCTGTAAAGGCTGAAAAGGTAAAGCCTGGAATTGGCAAACGTGAAAAATGTTATATACTAACAAAAAGTAAGAACAGTTTACACAGAGGAAAGCAAGGCTTCCCTAATCTACTGGAGTTCTTCAAGGAGTCACTAAGTGTAGATGAATAAAGATCCACGTAAAAGTCATCTTTGACTTAAAAAATAATTTCAACAAGATGTCTCACTCTGAAGCTGAAAGCTCTGAAGGAAGCTAGAGTTACCACAGTCTAATAGGGGATGGATAAATAAGTAAAATGGAGAAAAGAGTTCTCTCCACTGAAAATCCCAGAATCATCTGTACTAAAACCTACTGCTCAGCACCCTTGATAAGTGATCTAACAAGGGAATTAATAGTGATGTAAAGCTAAATGTTGATAAGGAGTTATTTAAGTATAAAGAACAAAAGACAACAGCAAAGAATAGCATTCAAAATAATGAATCATAATAAATACTTTTATCAGCACAATAAAACAAACCCCGAAATTTAATCTACATAAATGGCTGCATATAGGGTCAAACAATACTAATTAAATATATAGAAAAAAAGCTGTCTGTATTTGTCCAGTTAAGAGGGAGATACCGGACTTGCAATAAACAGTTCTATAAAATATCACTTCAGTGTTCAGAAGCCATCTTAAAAAATCTAAAAACCCTGTCCCAGAACCCCAAATTGAAAATACTGTGATACTGGAATTATCAGAAAAGAATACAGAAGAGACATATCCATGGCATCATTTCGCTATTTCTAAGTTCAAAAAGCTCTTGCATTTTTAATACTGACTGCTGTTCTGTCCTCTAATTTCTCACCCAAATAAAGGAAAAAACACAGAAATGACACTCAGAACAGCAGCAGAGTTTTAAGGCACAGAATGGCAACAAGAATTACTGCACATTAGGACTTGTTAGCTTAGAGGGAAGAGAAGTGCAAAAGATCCCTACAGTCCCAACGAGTGAAAACAACTGCTGACAGAAACAGACAATTTCAGAGACATTAAATAAAATTGTTAGACTGAAGGTGTGGGAAGGAAAAAAAAAAGGGAGATTTGCCCAACCCATTAATAAATTATAAAGTTTAATTTCTCAATTATGTTGTAGATGTAGGCATGGCAAACTTAAACAAGTTTGAAAATAAATCCATGCAGAAATTTCATGAAGAGCCATTAAAAACAGAGTTATCACTTCTGGCACAGGAAAACTGCAACATGAATAGAAAGTGGCAGAACAGAACACAGCATACTGTCACTACTCTGTGGTGACAGAGTAGTGTCAGACACTACTCTTACACAGACACTACTCTTACACACTTCTGGATCTGCAATAAGTCAGAGTCAGACACAGGACAAGTAAAATGGATGCCTGCCACAACTGCAGTACAGCTATTCTTATGTTCTCAAATACTTAATTTCAAGATACAAAATCTCCATCAACATTTAAAAGTGCTACACTCACAAAACATGGGAAAAATGGTGGAATTCACTCTGCTCTCTCACTTCACCCATCATGACTGAACAAGAAGCAAAAAAACCCCTGCAATGGTAAATGATGCTCTTTCGAAAGCAAACCCCCCGTATTTTTAAGGCCACATAGTGCATTCCCAGCTTACCCATCAGTTTTCATTGGGAGCCAACCAAAGTAGCAGCTGCAGCTCTTCACACCTCTCACCAACTCCGTCCTGTGTCAGACAGTGCCAAGCTATCTTTCTCAATTCCCTTTAAAACTTCCACTGTACACACCTAAGTTTAGGTCTAGTTCTGTCTTTCCTGGCAGTGCTGCCAACATATTTAATGAAACATACATGTCACCTCAGAAAATTCTCTCCTTTAGGAGATGTTTCATTTGGTGAGCAGTTTTCCTTTCTGCAGCTCAGAGCATCCTGTAGATAAATGTACAAAGCTACAAGATCTTCACAGGAGGTCTCTGTTAAAAATGAATTCACAGCTGCTGCAGCGGTTTTAAGGAATTACCACAGTTCAGATGATAAACACATATGCAATGCTCCAATTCAGTCCTCATTATTGTCATCTTATTTAGTGGAGACAGGAAGTGGGGAAAGAAGGGTTACCTCTACAGTCAAGATGGTAGTAATGTACATTCACAGAAAGAGATGAACTCAGATATTCATGGTATATAATTGCTGCCTATTTACATGATACCAAGTTCTATGATTTTGTTCTGAATCTTTCTAGTATTCTGGGTTCCCAGAGGTCTTCAACCACCTCCTGTGTCTCTTCTGAAATATGTTCAGCTCATCTACAAAAAGAATCTCAAAATAGTAAGAGAAAGGGTAACTTCAAGTGACCACACACTAACTTCATGTGGCCATACGCATACACTTGCTCCTGCCCGCTCCCATAAACAATACAGTTGATCAGAACACTGTCTTACTATGAAAATTTTAATTCTTCATTCACCCAACTATATTACTAAACCCAAGAAGTTAATGAGACTATCCACATGTCCTAAACTAAGGAAGCATACAGAGTGTCTTGCATGAAAAGCTTGGTTGAAAAAGTGGCAAGAAGAACAGCTGACAAATTATCCTAATAAAAACACCAGATTTTCTGTGGATTAGAATTAAGGCAGAACTTCGTGCCTTATCTCACTTGTCCCTGGTGTTGACCAAGTACTATGCAATGTTCTTGATGGCTGAGCTGAAAATCAGGAGAAACTGCTGGTGCACTAGGATGACAGTGGAGTGGGTTAGACACCAATCTAAGTCTTGAACATGCGAGCTCAATTTCCTTTCTCGTCAACAATCTTCTCTGCACTGCTGGACAGACCACCTCAAGAAGGGCCCAACTGACGAAAAATATTTAGCTGTCTAACTAAAAGGCTTTCCTCCAAAGCAGAGCAGGATAAGGATTTCTTGATGAGATACATAAAAAGCAAAAACAAACAAAAAAGTCCTTTCTACCAACACCAGTAAAAAAAAAAGAATCTCTTTTATTTTGTTCTGAGAAACAGAATAAGCATTTTATCTAAAGATCTACAAACAAATCACTGTTCAGCATCACTATAAACATTTTCAGTTGGACACTACATGAAATTTTAAATAATAAAAAGAGCCCTGCAATAGAAAATACTATGCAGCCTTAATAAGAGTAATCTGTCAGCTTGACCTTTAACATGCCATGACTTCAATCAAAATAGACCAGAATGGAAAAGATTCCAATTCTTAACCTATTGAAATGTATGCAAGTTATGCATTTCAGGAGTCACATTTTAATCATTTAAGTCTTTAGAAAAGTGACTATTACTCAACATCTACATGCTTTGAAAAATGAAACAAAATCTCTGAGGTGACATCTGAGCTGGAATAACAACCATTTTCTCGTTAATTTAATTAACAATTAACATTGTTCCATTGTCAAATGAGTCATCTTTTTCAGCAAGTAAGCACAGAGAGATAAAACTTAGAGATGATCATATTTTAAAGACTATTTTGAATTCTATCATAAGAAATTAAATAAAATAATTACTGTTCTCTTAATTTCAGTGTTTTGCATGCAACAAAACCTCACACGAAAGTATAAATGTCCATTACATAATTTGAGTTCAAATTTTACTTCATAGAATGGAAAATTCTGCTATGTGTCTAAAAGAAGCAATTTTTTGGAAAAATCTTTTTCCATGCTACTTTTTGATCAGTCGGTGCAAGATATTATTTTTACATGATTTGTGTGAACTAATGTCTATGTTTCACTTAAAGCACTTGCCAAAACATTTAATGTATATAAGCAACTCCATGTGTCGGCAGACCAGAAGAAATTTCTATAAAGCAAGGTGAATGCCAAGACAAACTCAGCAACAGCCGATTTTCTAAAATCTTGAAATATTTATTCTCCTACAGCAGCCACATCTGTGCATGGAAATAATTAACAGGTAAATGACAAATAGAAATCTGCATATGACAATTTATCAAAACTTTTTACTTAACTTTCACTCTTGACATGCAAGCCTTACTCAATCAATTCTACAGTTATATAGCAAGGAACTTTTCCTTTGCATTTAACATTCTCCAATTCTATTATCAGATCTTAAGAAATCCAACCACACAATTGTTCTAATATTTACAACTTATGCTTCTAACTATTACAACTTCATGGATCTTTACGATTTGGTTACAGAAGAAATCCAAAAACAGAAATAATCACGCACTTTACTTATTTAAATGTATCACTTTGTTTTATAAAGCCAACAAACCACTCAGATGATATTAGCTATGTTGAGATAGCTGAAGAGTAAAACTGTCAAAAATGCACACTTCGGAGATCTGTGGTCCATAAAAGTCACTGTAATACGGTGCTCCATTTTCCACTGGTGCCAGCAAAAGGTCATAAAACATGCACCAAGGTGACCCATTCTGTGACTTCACCGCAAATGGGTTCCACATTGGTTCAACCTGATTCCAAAGACTTACTGTCTCTGAAACTCTTTGGGCCATGCACTGATAAAATCCACCATTTACCGTGGACACCTATGAATCTTGTGCTCAAAACTTCTTGAGCTCAAGCTCCTACTACTTCAGGGAGAGTGAAAAAGAAGAGCGAAGAACTGAAATAGTTCTTTTTACCCTTGCACAAAATCTATGAGGTCTATCACTGCTAATAGACAGACTTTAACCAACCACTGTTGTCCGAGTGCTTAACTTTGATATCGTTTCCAGATGTGCTGCCTTGAAAATAACCTTCTGGTGGTTAGGGGTGTTCTTTATTATTGCTGCTTGCTTTTTAATTTGTTTTGTGGGGTTTTTTAATGGTTTACTTAGTTTAAGGGATGGCATTTGATGTATACCCAGCTCTGGAATACCCTAGTTAATCCCAGTTATCTGTTTCTGTGGGTTTTCCCCTCCTGAATAGCAGACCACACCAAATAAGCTGAGCAAAGAAAGGGAGAGGCTCAACACACACCTAGGAAGATTTACCTGAGATTGCCAAAACATCTGCAATAGCCTAACTATTACATTTACACAGAAGTTTACCCAACAGACGGTTCCTCAAAACCAAGTAAGACTTACACCCTCAGTGATTAATAATAATTTATTGACTTTCCAATAAATATGTATGTCATACAAAAATCTGAAACTCCATAGTTTCTTCATATTTCAAGTTTTATCCTTTTGGGAAAAAAACATCCATGGAAATATATTGCTACAAGTTTCTCTAAGACTTTTATTTTGGCATGTAGTGGCTCACAGTGGCTTTCACAAACAGTATTCCAAAAATGTTTAGAAGAACAGTACAGTCTGTCTCAGATTTTGTTTTATACAATTGGCATGCTTTATGCATTTTGATTCAAGAGCTAGTAAAGTGTCCCAGACGTAAAACAAAATAACTGCTATTCAAGCACTACCTGAGTGTATTAATAATTAATCCTTAAGCAAGATTACACATTAGGAACATAGAAGACACATGACAGAGTATATTAGTCTTTTAAATACTGAATATTCCGGGAAATGTAAGAGTTGAAAGGTCCAACTCTAAACACTACAAACACTTCGGGGAAGATCGCTTGTTATAAAATGTCTCCTAAAATCAGTGTTTAAGCAGGTACTACATCATATCTTCCCACCAGGAAATGAAGGTAACATTGGTTATTATAACATAAAACTAAAGGAAACAAATACAGTAATAGAGACACATTTTTCCACACTGGAACACAGAAAATATAGTCACAATTTCAAACAACGCATCACTGCAGTTTAGAATTATCTTTTAAACTTACTGTATTAGTTGAATCTTCTTGTAAAATTCTATCATATAACTGGATAGCATCATCATACCTGTTCAAAGAAATCATCGACATTTATTTCTGCTAAGACAGAGATTTTGGAGTTTCTTTCTTTTTGACTCTTAGTCAAATAGTTAATAGTTATAGTTAATAGTTAATAACCTATTAATGTCCTGCATTTTTTTATACTGAAATATAATATACATATACTAAGCAAACTATATTTACACAAAATTCTTCTGAGTGAGTACTACGTATCACCAGCAGTATTTTATGTCACCAATTACGAAAAACACATGGGAATCGCTTCATGGAACACTGTTCCAGCAACAACTTAGGTATTTTACATCCAGTATCTTCCTCTCCTGTCTGTTCTCCCTTTATCTATACCTGATAGGTCCAATCATCACATCCCTAGTCCCCCTTTCACATCTCCCAAGAAACAGAAACTTCAAAATTTAAAAACCCATCTGAAATAATGATATTTCACTTCATTGTTGTAACTTAAAACTTCATGTTTCTTCTGTTGTGACTTTGAAAAGTATAAACAGCTGCATACAGCAAACTGGAAAGATTCATACAGGATTCTACCCCAGATTATAACATAAATCTTGAAAGAAAGTATTTTCCACCATTTTCCACTTTCTATTATTTGTATATCAATTAACTCTGCTATCTGAACTATGCTTGAAACAGGTTACTTCAGGTGCTATGAGCACTTCAAACCTTCTGGGAAACAGATCTGCGTGTTCAGTCAACTGTGTACATGGCCCAAACAAAATAATTCAAACCATATTTCAGTACACAGCTGTTGCGCTATCACCACAGAACTAGGACATACATTGTGTCTTCATGTGTAGTTTGACATGTAGTTTTTCAGAGATACTGCTGATTGATTTTTGATGCTCCACATTCCTTAGGCATCACCTTAGACACTCATTTACATACTCTCACTGTTCCCTAAGCACTGCTGACATTATCATAGCTCAGCTGTCCTGACCAGCTACCACAAGTTATAGGAAGTAGTGTGAAAGGAAGCACAAAAGCAGAAACGAGTAGAAGGTGACTGCTACAGACTCAAGCAGATGTGCTGTAAAATGCTGTATTTTTGTTCTCTATTATGCATTTTACAAGACTCAATCTGACGGCCATAATCCCAGCTTCACATGGTGAAGTTCCAGAACATTATTCTTTTTATTATCAAGTGTGTATGGGTCTGTCTCATTCTATGGGGATGTTCTTCACTGTTTCCTCTTCCTGTTGGGGAAAGCAGGATCCTCCCTAGATCCTGCAAGTCACTTAGAACTTAATAAGAAATTCACTTCAATTGAAAACATGATGCCTCCAGCCTAAATCTTTCTAGACTTCTTTTATAGTCAGTGGAGACAGACACGCTCCTCCGTGGCATTGGCTCAGAGCACCTGCAGATGGTTTCCCGCTCAAAACAACCCCAAGCTGAAACCTCTTTCTTCTCTGACTTCTAGAGAAAACCTGTGGACATGAAACCTCAGCTTTTTTAAATTTCTCTGCTCCCTGATACTCTAATCTCAAGGATCTAACCTGACAGAGACATTTTGTCAAGAATTTTAATGAGCACTTTCAAAAAACTATGGCTCAATAGTGCTTCATTGCTGAAACCACACAATGTTTGTGCAGCAGTCATCTCCCACAAAGATCAGTTCCCATGCAGTAACATCTTTAATGTAGTCACATAAGCCTGAACTGAATTATGATCTTTTGTACTTCTGAATAGGTTTCAGGAAGGGGGAAAAACTGCTGCCATTCTCTCACTGTCTTACTACCCTGTATAAAATGAAGAGAGCCAAGTTTAATGGAAATTATTCAGTAATGAATATTTTATATAAAGTGAGTGTGAAACATACAGCATCTGGTTGCCCTGAGACAGCTCCTGTGAATGGAGTCCATTTGTTCATTCTTGTCAATCCAAACAATGGACATTTATCAGTGTTTCATACCAAATACCACTTTCAAAGGTAATTTTGCAAGAATGTAATGAAGAACATATGCTAAGTAAGTATCTTTTTGAAAAAGCATTTAGGGTGTACTTCCAATTCCTTTTTATCAAGATGGCCCAAAGGCTCCAAACTCACCAACTCTGTATGCAAAATGTAGCATGGAACAGATTTTCTATCATTCAAAGTCACTGGAAGTCATTCTCAACACCCAAGACAAGTGCTATAGAACAGAATGTTGACAACAAAGATGTATCCAAGGAGAAATGTGTACAATAAAGTTTATTCTCAAGCCCTGAGGTCATTCATTTGGAAAGTTGCAAAGTTTTAACCTGTCCATAATTTTAGTAATTTCTGTTAAACTTAGTATACTAGAACCCTTCTATAGGATATTTCAAAAAGGTCAGTCTAATTTTTATGTTCTGCCATTCTATTCCTCATGTTTTTTGATTTGTTTCTATAATGAACTCTACACATTTAATTCTTTTTAAGTTTACTTACCCACACTCAGAAAACAAGGATAAAGAGCTGCAGCCAGTAATCAGAAGCACAGGAGAACAATTAAGGCAAAAAAATGCTGGCACTGATTTTAATATGCTGCCTCTGTGAGATGAAACTTACACCTCATGGAATTTGCCAAAAAACTGTGCAGTGTTCTACTGTACTACGACTTATGCTGCTGAGTAAGAGATCCTTCTGAGCTATGATCTTTGATGGGTAGACTGAAAAAATTAAACACTGCACAGTACCTGTAAAAATACAATACAGGTGTCTAAAAATCATAATGTGATCAGGCACACTGTTATTTCCTATAAAGAAAATGCCCGTTATTTTGCCATTTTGTAATGTCTGAATGCTTTTTTAAGAAAGAGCAAACATTTTTTCAGACAAAAAGTACGTTTTTTACAATTCAGGTTTTACCTTTCCATAGCTTCAAATCGCATTCCAGTTAATCGTTTAACTCTGTGGCTCCCAGGAAACTGCCGCCTTAGCTCCTGAAGACAAAACTATACAAAGAACCAAAAAATCTATTGTGAATATAATTATCTACACAGAAGCTAGAAGAAGAAAAAATAGGAAAAAAAGAAGGCCTTAGCTGATCATTCAACAACCTGGCATGCCAGTTCTGAATAAAAGTAAATACCAATTTTTGAAGTAAGTAATAAAATGCACTGATAAAGAGAAGGTCAGAAACTGAAATTCTGACTGTTAGAAGACTAATTTTAAGAAGTATCTTCCATACAGGGCATTAGATCGTCAAGCCCCCTTGGAAATAGTTATTTGCCCTGAAAATGACACTCACCTACTAAAACAGCTCTGATACTATTAAAATTTTAATTCCGTTTAGTTGCCACATAGTAGCACAAGACAGTAAAAAAAAAAAACAAAACAAAGACAGTAAGAGCTTAAGCGATACTTCTTTAATAAACGGATATTTCACAATGGAACAAACTATGCTAATACAATGCTCTGTGTTTATTTTTAAAATAAAACTTTGAAATCCAAGGAAATGTTTGCCACTGGCTTGGGTACAGCCTGCTGGCAGAAGAGGCGTAGTTTTTAACTCCTGAAATCAATGCGGCACCTGGGTTGGATAAAAAGAATTCATCACAGGCAGATTTCTCCAGATTAGCAGAGGATGTTTGGTAAAGGGACTGAGTCACAACTTCCCCAGAGCAAACTAACTCGTAACCGTATCTTGAATGTGCCTAAACAGCATTTCAGAGTTTGCAGCTCACTCATGACAGTGGGAGGCAGGATAGTCCACAGGCTCTCAAACAGACCAGTGGTGTGCATCATGTTAAAAGCTTCACAATGAATCCTCCTCTTCTAGGCACTTATTTACGGAACTCAACTTAGAAACCTGTTCTTCAGATCTAAGGTTATAGCAGAGGCCTATCTACATAATCTATTCCATCTCATCACATCCACCAGTCAAAGGAAAAAGTACAAATCAGTAACAATTAGTAGGATCCCTCTGTTTCTGTAGAAAAACAGGTTACTAAAGCACATCCAAGAGGAATATCCGCATCTCTCCCAGATGCTAAAAAATAGAAAAGGAAGAGAGAAAAGCAACAGTAACCAAAGCTGTAATGCTTAGCCTCAAGCAAGAACAGACTATTTTCATCACAATCAACTTAATTTGCAATGAACCAAGATCTTTACATTGCAATTTCATATAGAAAGGCTCAGGTTTAGTACAGAAATAGTTTACTGGCACTTTGAGTGATGTCTAGGTGAACTACTGTTGCTCTAGTAATAAAAAGCTACATGTACCTAGTAGCATGTCACATGATGTCTGAACTAATCTCTGACCATTCTTAAGAGACAGGAAAATTTACATAAAACTCCAGAAAAGTAGATTCACTCCAGCTTTTAAAACCCAGACAACCTTGCAGACTTTAAAAAAGAACTTCTGCATACAATAAACCCATCCTGTCGTCCAGTGATCAGTGAATCCTGAAGGATAGAGATTTTTATAAATATATGTACTATTCTTCTCCATTAAATGTACAAACAACAAAAATTGTAACATTTACAATATTAAATTCTGCAATCTGCAGATGGACTTTTACATCTAAAAAATCCTCATTGACAATATGAAAGTAGTGCTCAAGTGCAGGGGTAATACAAGACCAGAATCATTCACATTAGATCTCACTACACAATCATTACTCAACCAAACACAGCAGTCAGAGGGCCAAAATAAACTCCTGTAGATTAAGCTATCAGACACACTAAAGCGACAGGAAAAGTTGTAAGAAAGTCACTAACAACTCACTATAACACTGCTAAAACCAAAAGCACATGAATAAACTACAGCAGCTGTATCTTCAAAATCTTCTGGACTCAGCAGCACCGAATGTCCTCTTTTTAAATGGAACTCGTAATCCCCAAAATCATTTATTTTATTGAGGACTGGTTTTGCACCATGTCAATAATCTACTTGCATGATTCTCTCAGAATTCTCTCAGTTACAATGGCAAACATAATTTGCATGTGAAACTTCAACTTGCACTTAATTTGCTTTCTGTCTTTTTAAACATCAGACAAAGGCAGAGAAATATAAATCTGGGCTTCAGCAGGTAAAACACCAGGAATGCAAGTGCTGCCAACAATAGGTGACTGCACTAAACCACCTGTGTGAATCAACTGGCTGGTTGCAGCAGGGACATGCATTACACATGGGCTTTTGTGCAAGATGGAAAGGACCAAGTAATAAATAGAGGAAAGAAAAAAAAAAAACAAAAGACAGAGAAATGCCTCTGAAAACTACCTCAGCTTTTCATTTGGAGTAGATGAGACCTCTTCCCCTAAGCAAAATTCATCACAGCTGTCAAAAGATCACTGCTAAAAAAAGGGAAGTCCAAAAGCTGTTTGTCTATTTTGGAGCTACAGCTATGGTAAAATGCCACAAATGATGTTGACTTGTTTGAATTAACTACTTCTTTATTATAAATCAATCAAATTAAAAAATAATAAATAACTTTAAGTTTCCTCCTATGCTTTTAATCTTGTTTCTGAGCTGCATATAAAGTGCTGCATTCCCTCACAATATTCCTTAAAGTGCACAGACACTGAAATTTAAACTCCCTGCCAGGGTTAGTAAAAACCAAGAGTGTTTCACAACTGATCTTTCAACACTGGCTCCGTCAACAATTTTGTGAAAGTCTTCTTTAAAAGACCCTGAAAATAAAGACCAAATCTGTTTTACATATAAATCAGGACACAGAAACATATTTATTTAAACGGTAAGTCTATTTGGTTTTGTTTAAACAAACAGCCATACTACAACAGTATTTTCTTCTGAGGGACAAAAGAGAGGGAAGTTCAGTGGGTTCACAAGTTCAAAGTCTTGTACTATATTTTCCAGCATATTCTATTTCATCTTATATATATATGGGATGCCAGATAACTCTGTCTAGTTCTGCCTACTTTCAAACTGCCCTTCTCCCAACTGCATCCTCTAGTCTGACCCCTTGCATTAAGCATTACCCAAATGACATCACATGAAGCTCAAAGCTTTTATGAGGTATTTTGTCATCTGACAGAGAAAAAGGCACTGGAGGAGTAATTGCTGTGCTCCAGGTCTTTCAGTAAGTGCTGAAAGACCTGGAGCCCTGAAAATGGCTTTTTTACTTAGAATAAGCTCAAGCTTGATAGCTTTCAGGGTACAAGACAAGCCTCTGTTTTCTTCTGACTGTTTTATGAAGGAGAGATGAAAAGATTATTAAAATTTTCCTGTAAGACACACTTTTGCCTTTTCCTGTTGTTGCCTTTAAAGGATTAGCTAAGCCGACTGAGTTGTTTTGTTTGTTTCAGTGGCTTTTTTTGGTTTTAATCTAACAAACATGTTACAGTTCAAAATAAGCTAATCCTATCTCAGTCGTTATTTGTATCATTCAAATAAATTTGCATCCAATTTAACAAAACTCAAATATCCATTATTTTTATCAACAATCACCAAATAACTTGGATTGAAAGGGACCTTTGGAGTTCACCCGCTCCAAATCCCCACTCAAAACAGAGCCAGTTTCCAAGAGAGTGCAGGGTCATATCCCAATCCATTTTTAAGCATTTCCAAAGGAGATTCCACAGCTTCAATGTACCATTTGTCATAAGCATTCATGAAGTTTGTCCTAATATGTAAATGGAATTTCCTTTGTTGCAGCTGATATCCCACACTTGTCTTTTGTTGCTCATCTATGAAAATATGTGCCCACCTTCTTTATACCTTCCTCCTATCAGGACATATTCAAAAATCCCTTCTTGGGTTTCACAAGACTTAACACAGATCTCCCAGTCTTTCCTTATACATTATGCAGTCCAGCTTCTTATTTATCTTGAAGACCTGCTCCAATATGTCAATAACTTTCTTTGATGGTAGCCAACATGACATATGATATGTGAGATGGGTCATTTTACCTCAAAACATTCAGAAAACCAATATACTTTGAGAGTTTTTCAATAAACAAACACTCTCTGCACAATATGGCAACTTCAATATTATTCTTGACCTTTAGCCCATACCAGAGTAGCTATAAATATTTTCACAGCTATTGGAAGAGATGTGATCTGTCTAAACAAAAGTTATGCCTTAGAGGAGGTAGGTGGTGGCAGCTTTTTCACAGCTGTGTATTTCTTGATAGATATTCTTTCTAACAGTCCAAGCTATGGAGTTCAGAATATCCTATAACTGTCAAAAAAACTATCTGGAAGAGATACCCAGGATGAAAACATACAGTGTGAAAGAAAAGTCAACTGGAAAACTTACCAATGCCAAATCATCTCGACTGCAGTCCAGGGCAGCAATCATCACCTGTTCATAAATTATCCAAACTGGACACAAAGAGACAACAAATGCAGATAATTGCTTTGGGATTTGTTTAAGACAATAGGAAGCACCTATCATGTAAACAGGATTAATGAATTCTGTCTGTACATTTTTCCCCTTCTACTCCCATGAATCACAGCTGAAACTAGGGACAAATTAAGAAACTGCTGGAATTAATTAAAAAGGTATCTAAGCAATTTAGTGCTTTTAGTGCCAAAGTACTTTCTGACATCTTGAAAGGCGAAAAAGCTCTAATTCTCTATTTTTCCCAACATAACTGCCATGTTCTAGACAGATTCCCGTGACAACTTGCTTCAATTTCTGTAACAGTGTTGAGGAACAGAAAATGAGGCAAATAACATCTAAGTAACAGTTTCACACGAAGTTTTCACATTGCAGTCTAAATACTAATATAGCAAGCTAAGAGTTCTACCAGGTAATTCTTACAGCTGTTTTCACTGCAGCCCACATTAGGGAAAGAAATAAACTCTTGGAATTCTGGAAGCCTATTAGACTAAGAAAGTAATTTATATTTCATCAACATCAGCACATACTGAAAGACAACACAAAGGATGTTAAATAAAATAGAGACTGAAAAAAGAAAACCAAATCAGACAATGAAACTTTTAAAATAATAGTTTCTTACTTACTGTCATCTCCAAGTTTAGATGCATATTCATTAATTAACTCTTCTCCAACATCCACTATCTGTTCACTGTTTCGGTAGTTTTCTTCCCTCCATTTCCTCATTTTGTCACGCATATCTGTGGGCAAAGGGGAGAAAAAAAATTGAAATTTCCAGATAGTAATGGAATTTGAATGTGCTTATGATAGATAAGATACACATATGAAGAATGTTTTTAAAGAGCAACAGAGCTAAGTGACTTCTAATATTAAAAAACTACAGAGAACAGATCTCTGAAACCTTATTACCTGAACTGCGCTCATATTCTAACATAATCAATTCAACTTTTACGTTTGCAATCTCTCAGGACAATAACATATGCAGCAAAAAAATGTATACCTAGTTATCCAATAAATAATAAAATTTATCCATTGTTAGGTAGAATAGGCTACAAGAGATTTCTCCCAAGTAGTTTCACACATTTACAAACAACACTAAAATTGCATTTCTGCTACAGGTGGATAAATTTTCACTTGAAATTTTAGAAAAAACATTAAAACTTCCACTCTGAAAGGAATCTACACACTCCTAGAGAAAGCAGCTTCAAGAAAGGTAGACATGGATGTGAAGGCTTTCTACACCAGGGAAGTGGCCGAAGGTATAAAAAATAGCACTGTTTACCTAGGCAAGAGAAAAAAGACAGTTTATTTTAGCATTAGGATTTTTGTTTCAAGACTACATTTAAGATCTCCAAGAGAGCAGGCATATTCATCAAGCCAGCTAGAGGCTACCATGCCTGAGCTTTATTTATCCTCTCCACCAGGAAATTGCTAAGAACGTGATTTTATATACACACACATTTATATATATGTAGATGTTCTATACACAAGAACAAATTTCGAGAAAACCTAAGGAAAATAGTTTTCATTACTAGATAGTGGCTTTACTAATAAGAAGGTACCGTGATAACTGTTGCTTATATTTTTTTTAAACTTTACAACAGCTTGAAAAACAAATACAGCAATAGATCTAAACACTGCCAGTTCTTCTTGCACTTCAAAACACAGAGTTAACATAAATGACATTTAAAAATTAGGCACTGAAAGTTGTTCCGTCTACCTGATCTCGGATCGCTCATAAGACTCTCATTGTGCTACATTTTGTGTTTTGAAATTCAACCAAAACCACCACAGGGTTACATTTCATATGCATGGGCAAAGTTAAATGGTTCTAGACATATGATGGTCCCTGGAACTTCAACGTTAGACGGCAAGAATGTGAGCGAACACAAACATTCACAAAAGCTGACAACCTAAATGCCTAAAAATAAATAAGCTGTCTGATTTCCACCCACTCATTTACTTGGAAATTATCAATGCCTTCATTCCAGTGTGATTCCAAATGGAATAGTGTCTGAATTATGTATTAACAGAAGGTACATCTACCATTCATCACACAAGTTCAACACTCACAGCAATGGAAAAAACCTGTAGGACAAAGATCGTCAGCTGATGAATGAAAGATTTATTAATTTTAGAAATAATGAATTTTATGTAAAAGGTAGAAGAAAGAAAACACTAAGAAGTGCAGTAAAATTACACAAGGCTTTAAAAAATCTTGTCAAACATAAAACATCACATATTCTTAGTCAAATGAATTTTTTACTAAGAAATCTATCAAGAGAGTCAGTAATAACTTGAAGTCTTGGAGACATAATACAAGGCTGGGCTGGAGCAATTACGGATTTTAGAAGAAAAAAATAAGTAAGGTAAAGAAATGTCTAAGTTTAATTACAATTTCTCCTGTCACATATAGGCTGGTGCTGAGCAATTGATACATTTGTTTTAGACTTGGGTTCTTCTAAATTGGCAGGCTTGGCACGTGTAAATCAAAACGTTACAAGTTCAAAGAAACAGAGGCACTTGGGACAACGTTTGCTTGTTTCCTAAAACCATGCAAGAAGTCTACTGCAAGCCAAGAGACACAACCTGTGTTTTATTTTGTGTCCGGTAAGGTGTCAGTTCATTTGGCATGAGCAACCAGATATGAAGTAATCCTCCTATAACTACCTACACTTCCACTGATGAATTGGATCATAGTTTTCAAGTCCTTGATATCTAAAAGCAGCTGATGAAATGAAGGAAATTACCATTTCTGGGCAGACAGAAATTGCAAACTCCAAAATGTGACCTCGGCATACAGCTGCTACCACGGCAGTCAGTCAGGGGCCCCACAGACATTTAATTTCCAGAGCTCATTTGTATATTGATTCTCTGTTACAGACACCAAATCTTCGCCCACAGCCCACCTCTGTGCACTCTCACCTGGCAGGTGCAGGCAGAGGCACAGGTGTCATAGCTGGGTGCTGCAGATGCTGCCTCTAACCCTGGCAACTCTGCTGTCAAAAGGGCCTGAATTTAAAAAAACCCCAGCATCTCACCTTTGCCTGCTGTAATCCCATAAATCCATATATAAAACCTAGAGTAAACTGATCTGAGCTTTGGATTACAACTGAAAACTAGGAATAGCTAAAAGAAAGCAAAGACAGCACAGAACACAACAAAACCACTTCAAAACCAGTTAACTGCACATAGATTATCATAGAGATAAAATCTTACGACTGTTTCCTATTTCCTAAAGTCTTTCCATACAAACTAAACATGAATTTAGTTTCTAAATTACAGAAAGGGAGTTTGTCACCTAAAGTGGACTCTAATGACTAAAGACATTAAAGATAAAAGTGCTCCATTTTTAAACTCATTAGGAATTTTCTCTTTGTATATAACACGTTTACATATATACACTGTTAAAACTTCATCTTATAAAGCATTTTATGATACTTTCAAAAATGACAAAGAGTTCCTTGAAGTCTCACATGAACATGGTAACGAAAACTTCTGAAGTGCCACTATTGAAGCAGTACAATTTTTAATACAGAAAACAGCAATACTAATTTAAGGTTACAAAGAACTTAAGTAAGAGGCATTCAGAGCTAATAAAAATCTTACAAAATACTTTTTTCACTTTTTCAATCTATATCAAAAGAAAGCTAGTTTAGAGAATATGCCATCCCTTTCTCTTTTTCATTTTGATATTCACTGAAGAGAATTATTGACTGAAACAAGAGTTGCCGTGACAACACTCAAAGATCCCCAAAATCTTGGGGAATGACAGCCGAAAGTCACTGTTTCACTTTAGCAGGGTGTGATGCCATTATACTGCTGTGCAAGGTTAAGAAAAGAAAACCTGGCTTTTCTGTCCAATTCTGACAATATGTCAGATGCATCTTCTGTGAAAGTCAACTGTTATTTTAATAGTTCTTGAACTGCTGCCTGTTTGCAGCTAATTTTACACATAGAGGTTAACTCCAAAACCTGCTCCTAAAATGAAATTACACAGGTGTTTGCTTTTTTTAATATTTCCACTCATGGGACAAAATCATCTTTAATGTATCATTGAAAATATGATAAATATTTATTCTGTGAAGGTCCACATAGCTTAAGAATCTCCTAGTAAGAGGCTGCACATAGCCTGGTACCAAGTGATGTCCAAACCTAGTACGTGATGCTCCTTTGCTACACCTGCAGTTCTTGGCTTTCTGTCATTCCACATAGTTTCTAATTCTTTTATATATGAAGGAATCAGGAAATATGACATTTTCTATAGGATAATTAGTAACAGTATTGAAAAAAAAAAAAGGAGCAACACATCACCTTTGTCTCAAGTAAATAACCTTTACTGCAAAATATATGTTACATAACAACATATAAGTTTGTCTTTCAATACCACAGCACCCCGTGGTATTTGATCATCTAAGTCCATTGATCAAGACCATGAAGTTAAATGGGAGGTTTTCCTGCTACAGAGATTTCCAAATACACTTTAAAGCTTGAGACACAGCAACAAAGTAATGGAAAAAATGAAAACAACAGCTCCCACGCTGAAAAACACAGTTATTTTCAGTTATCTTTCCTAACTACCTGTACCACACATGTACTTAACAAAATTTAATTATGGTTAAACTCCTACCTCTGTCTCAAAGAACCTGAGTGAAAAGCCAAGCAAGGTACAAACTACTCCATCTGTCTCATGTTATTCTACTTTCCTAACCTGAATCGCAGATTCATCTTTGAGCAATATATAAAGATAAAATGTCTTGTTTAGAAAGGCCTGGGTATATAAAGGACATATCAACCACACACCTGGTTTCAAAGAAATTAGACATTTTAGAAATATTCGAAATGAGCTACATAAAATTCCTAGAACTGTGTTCAAGTTCTTTGCTAGGAACTAGGTCACAACACTGCTGAAAACACCTCACCTATGAAAAGCTTTATTGCACCAGGATCTGTTAAAGCTCACATAGAAAAAAAGAGAAAAGTTGTCTTCTTTAAGAAGAGTCCTTGCACGGTCTTTTGCAGGACTCCTTTCTAACCTTACTTGTCATCTCTTAAAACAGAGAAAAAAAACCCAGAATTTTTCAAATGTGTGCTTCTAAAGTGGAGACAGTCCCTTGTACCAACACACAACACCCTTTCATCTGGATGTACACTTGAAGATACCAGCTGAGAAGTTGAAATGACAAAACTCACCAGCTGGTCCTCAAAAATCTCTCATTCAACCCCACCCATGCAAAACTCTACACCTAGCACAGTGCCACAACTGTCAATCAGAACTCTTGGAAACAGAATGTGGAGGTTATTTCTAAGAGTAGGAAGCTCACCTCAGTAGGAATTAGCCAAGTCCAGAAGCAGTAAGCTTGAGTATCCTACACCTGGCTTCTATGTTAGAGCATAAACATAAACACTGCAATGCCCTGGGCCAAAACAATCTAGGGCTAAATGTACAGAAACATGTCCACAGTGCATGTTACCCATCCTGTGAAAGAGCTCATTTCTCTTTCCAGTCACCAATCCCCAAGCACAACAGGAAAAAAAAAACCAACCAAACAACTAAATCCCTACATTTTGTAGCAACAACTGCTCAAGAAAAACAAAAACTGGAAGAATTTTTAACACACGGTGATTTAGGGAAACTTCTGTGAAAATCTAACACCAGTAATGATCCATATGATCTCCATCCAAGCTGAGCTTCACAAGTACTATACTTTTATTCAAGAGATATAAAAGAATGATCAATCAAGGTTTTCACGATTAGCCTAATGACATCATGGTGATACAACCAAATACCAAAGTCAAATTAGCTACATACTGACCTCCACACACACTGGCAAGCAAGCCCAGTTCTTCATCCTTATTAATTCAGTTACAGCAGTATTTTCTTCAACACCAGCTAAAACTTTTTCTGAGATTAATGCAATTTGAGCCAACACCTGAATGTTTGAAATTTCATTTCGTTTTGCTTCAATCCTACAGAAAAAGGTGCAGGAAAGACAGCATGGGCACTATTTCAATGAGCAAGTTACTGTCATCTGCTAAAATGCATTCCATGCAATGTTCCTCCTGTTAGCTACAAAGCCAAACTAAGCAATAATTCATTCATGACTGGGGAACTATTCTATTGCTCAATTATTTCCTCACAGACTGGCAGTAAATAAATGAAAACCAAAGATCACACAGCTTCTCTCTGCATTATCTTCTCTACAGCATAATGTTTGTAATGCTTGGTATACAGCTAAAGGTTCCTCCTTTATGGCCAAAATTATTATTATAAACCATTCATTTCTTCTTGATAGGAGACTGCAAAGGGCTTGAGTGCTATCTTGAGCTCATGTGTGAATACTGGTTATGAAAGAAGAACCACTGAGAATGTCGAGTAAAGTTCAGACAGTATTGCTATATGAAAAATAAACCACCATTATGATCGAAGAGACGTGAAAGCTATAAAGACCTGGGGGGCGGGATTTTCAAAAATTTTTGTCACTTCAGACCTTCTTGGAGTTTCCCCACAAACGCTTATGATCGAGTTTTACGAAAACATCAGGTAATTTTCAGTTCACCAAAAGATGAACTATGACACAAACTGCTGACCCTGCCAAGAGACCATTTTTCCTGGTAAGCGCTTTACCATGGGGAGAAGGCAAACGCAGCGCCCGCCGCCGTGCCGTGGGGACGCGGGGTCCGTCCCCGCGGAGCGGAGGCACGGGGAGGCGAGGAGAGGCGAGGAGAGGCGAGAGGCGAGGCGAGGCGAGGCTGGCCCGCCGCGCACCGGGGCAGCGCGGGGCGATCTGGGCCAGGCGCGCGTCACCGGCCGGGGACCTGCGGGCACCGAGGGGCCGAGCGCAGCTCGCCGCTTTTGCGGCCCGGCCGCCCACAGCCCGAGGAGCCCGGAGGCC
>VZRV01009542.1:1565-18728 GCA_013398115.1 Falcunculus frontatus | reverse complement strand
AGCCCCGCCCCGGCCACGCCCCTCCCTCCTCATTGGCGGAGACCCGGCCCCGCCCCTTCTCTGATTGGCTCCCGCCGCCCCGCGGGTCCCGCGCTGGGCGGGGCCGGGGGTCGCGGTCTCGGCCGGGGGTCGCGGCAGAAGCCCACCCCCACCCCGTGAGTACCGTGCCCGGGGCTTGGCGGGAGCGGGAGCGTGGGAAATGGGGCCGGGGGCGTCCCGGGGGGGCTCCAGAACGGCTCCAGGGTGCTCCAGGTGGTCGCGGGGGAGTTCGTAGGTCCCCGGAGGCTCCGTGGGGTCCGGGGGAGGTCGGGGGTCCCGAGGTCCCCGGAACACCCCAGGGACACCAGAGGGACGCCCCGTGAAACTCAAGGGAACACACCCAGGGCCCCAAAGGGACCCGTCCCCCCCAGTGACCTGCCTGAAGCTCCCCGGAATCCCCCCAGAACTCGTCCCCCGCAGAGCACAGGGGCAGCCCGGGGGGGCCACTGGGGACCCCAAAGGGCAGAGGGGCTGCCGGGGGCCGGGGGGGCTGCAGGGCCGGGGAGGGGCTGCCGTGGCTCGTCTCCCTGCGGGGGTCCGGGGCTGCCCCGGCCGAGGCGCCGGTGCCGGGCGGCACGTCCCCAGCGCGGGATTGCGACAGACAAATCCAGTCTGGCTTCCTCTGAATCACCCAAAAACCCCTCCCTGGCCCCGAAAGGGGGTGTGGGGATCCGGGAAGGGATGGGGGACCCAAGAGGGGACCCAGTGCCCCGTATCCTGGCAGGGGAGAAAGCCAAACCCATCCAAAAGCTCCTTTCAGACCCCCCGTAACGCCCCCGTGAGCCCCTCAGGACCCGCCAGCCGCTCCCACTCATGTCATGAGTTAGTGGCTCTCAGCCCTCAGGGAGCAGGGGCTGAGGGGTGCTGGGGGTCTCACCCACTCACGGCACCCCAAAATCTCTCCCTTCCCGCTGCAGCCGCCGCTGCCATGGCCGAACACGGCGCGGTGCCGGCAGAGGCCGGGCCGGAGGTGCAGGTAGGGGTGCACGGAGGGTTCAGGGGGGTTGCGGGTGGCTCTGGGGACCCCATCTCACTGTCCCCCCACCCCCAGAGCGTGGTGAGCCGCGTGGCCAACCTGCCCCTGGTGAGCTCTGCCTACGACATGGTGTCCTCAGCCTACAGCTGCACCAAGGAGAGCCACCCCTACGTGCGCTCCGTCTGCGACGCCGCCGAGAAGGGGGTGAAGACGCTGACGGCGGCGGCCGTGAGCGGGGCCCAGCCCCTCCTCACCCGGCTGGAGCCCCAGAGTGAGTGCGGGGCTGGGACAGCACCCACGGGGGCTGGGGGACCCCAAAACTGCTCTCAGGGAGCTCCTGTGATGCAGCAGGAGAGGGAGGACCGGGTTTCACATCTCCGATTTACATCACCAATGAATAAAGGGCTGGAGAAGCTGGAGGATGGGAGGGGAAACACCCCACAAGTTCGGGGGTACCCCAAAACCGGGCCCTAGCAGAGCCTCCTGCAAGGCAGCAGGGTGCCAAACCCATCTATTCTCACATCTCCAGTTTCCAGCGCCAATGAATTCGCCTGCAAAGGGCTGGACAAGCTGGAGGAGAAGCTGCCCATCCTGCAGCAGCCCCCCGAGAGGGTAACGTCACCCGGGGGACACGGGCAGGGCTCCAGCGCTGAGCGAGGAGCTGGGACAAGCCGTCCCTGCGCTGTCCCCTCCCAGGTGGTGGCCGGGACCAGGGAGCTGCTGTCGTGCGCGGTGAGCGGGGCGGTGGCGAGGACGCGCTCGGCGCTCGGGGCCGTGGTGGGCACCGGCGTGGGGCGGCTGCTGGCTACGGGCGTGGGCACCGTGCTGGGCAAATCGGAGGAGCTGCTGGATCGGTACCTCCCCGGGACGGACGAGGAGCTGGGTGAGTGCCCACCATCTCCCAAACCTCGCGGTGCCAAGCCCTCCTGGGACCCTCACCCTGTTGCTCAGTGCCGCCTTGGCATTGCCTACACGTGGTGGCCCCACAGCAGTGACAGGGCACCGAGGCCACCGTGACCCCACGCAGGGACAGTCCCCGTCTGGAGGACACGGGATGGCACTGGGTGAACTCTCACCTGGAAACTCAAAAGCAAATATAGTCCCATGTGCCCGTTTGGGTATTTATAGCTTGGCACTGGGTGACATTAGGCAGAGCTGGCACCGTGTCACGGCTGAGGTGACCGCAGAGGCCACCTCTGGCTTAGGGTGGCACATCCACATGACCTGGGGGCCAAGCATCCCGTGGGTGCCTACACTGGGCTCCAGTGCCTGGTGTGGGATGGCCCAGCCACGCTGCCCTCACCCCTGGTCCCACAGCGGCACCAGCAGCCACAGAGGTGACCACGGGCACAGAGGTGACCACAAGCACGGAGGTGACCACAGGCACGGAGGTGACCACGGGCACAGAGTTGACCACAGGCACGGAGGTGACCACACGCACGGAGGTGACCACGGGCACAGAGATGACCACAGGCACAGAGGTGACCATGGGCACAGAGGTGGCCGCACCAGAGTGGCAGAAGCGGTGGCAGAGCTACTTCATCCGCGTGGGCTCGCTGTCGGCCAAGCTGCCACACCGGGCCCTGCGGCACTCACTGGGGGACCTGCAGCGGGCACGGCACCGCACCCAGCGGCTCCTGGCACAGCTCCACCACCTCATCCAGCTGGTAAGGACGGGGCAGGGACCGTGCCAGCCCTGTGCCAGCCCCAAGCATCTCCAGGTGTGCTCCCACCTGGCTGAACCTCCCTGCAGATCGAGGAGGGGCAGCGGGGCACGGACGGGCCCTGGCACAGCACCCAGGAGCGTCTGCACCGCCTGTGGCTGGAGTGGAGCCAGCAGGACGCGGTGCCCATGGAGGACAGCGAGGTACAGGGCGGGGGGACGCCCAGGGATGGGGCCGCCTGGAGAGGGTGGGGACAGCGGCCATTGAGTCCCGTGGGGTGGGGACACGTGGCAAGGGGACACCTGGGGACACCTGGAGCAGCCACAGGGTCCGGGTGTGGGTCCATCCAGGCGGGGTTGGGGTCCATCACCCCCAGCCCCTGCTGCCTGCTGCCCACCCCGCAGGTGGAGGCTCGGACGCTGGCCATGCTCCGCGGGCTCCTGCACCAGCTCCACGCCGCCTGCTCCCACCTGGCCGCCGGTGCCCGGGCGTTCCCCAGCAGCGTGCAGGAGACGGCGGGACACGTCCGGCACGGCGTGGAGGGCATCCAGGCTTCCCTGGCCAGCGCCTGCTCCTTCCAGGAGCTGTCGGGCCTGGTGCTGGCGCAGAGCCGGGACACGGTGACACGGGCACAGCTGAACCTCGAGGGGCTGCTGGAGCACGTGGGGCAGCACACGCCCCTGCCCTGGCTCGTGGGACCCTTCGCCCCCGCGCTCGTGGAGTACCCGGAGGATGTCCCGGTGGAGATGTCCAAGTGGGAGGGCTGTGTCACCGTGGGGGGCACGCACCGGGTGCCCGCTGCCCCCCGGCTCTGCAGCCAGCACTGAGCCTCCGGTGCCACCGAGCTGGGGGAGCACCCACCCGGAGCCACGAACACAAATCCCACCGGGAATGTGGGGACGATGGACTTGGTGACCCGGTGTGGGACCCCAGTGTCGTGGCCGGGGACTCCTGTGGAGATGGTGGCATGTGGAGGACACAGCGCGAGTCTGTCTGGGGTCCAGGGCTGCCCTAAGCCCCAGGAGCATTGGGATTTCATGTCTTAACAGCTTCAAACCAGTTTAAAGAGGAAGAAAACAACTTTTTTGGCCTTAAAGTGACTCAGAGCCTGCAGTGTTGTGGCAGAGGCACCGTGCCGGGCTCACGGGGGGCTCTGCACGGGCGGCAGAGCTGGGGGCACCCCCGGGGGGGGTCCAATAGGGGAGTGCTGGGGTGGGACAGTGGGACGGGATTCCGTGGGATGCTGGGATGGAGGGTGCCACAAGGTGCCAGGACATCTGGACTGTGACCCGCAGCCGTGTGGCACTGAACTTTGTCCCACTTGTCACCGTCTCGGGGCTGGGCCCGCCCCGGTGAATCCCCGACGTCACAAGCACAGCGTGGTCACAGCACCCGGTGGGGCGACACTGAACCAGGAGCGTCCATCCTCCTGCCGCCGGAACCCACTGGGACCAGTTTGACCAACTTCACCGGGCCAGGTGTGGGGGAGCAGCGGGACCGCCGTGTTTGGGCCCCGCACGAGAGGAGGGGACGCTTGGGGAGTGCGGGCAGGGTCTGTCCTGGGGGATCGGTGCCAGGGAAGGTCGGGGGGGGATCCAGTGCCGGGGAGGGGGAGGTCTCTGGTTCCGGGCTCGGGGTGTCACTGCCGCCGGATCCCGGGGAATTGGGTCGGTGTAGACCGGTCCCGGGGGTGTCCGGTCCCCAGGGGGTGTCAATGCAGCCCAGTTCCGGGGGATCCGGTACCGGGGAGGGGGGGTCAGTGCAGCACCGACCGAGGAATGGGGTCCCGGGGGCTCAGTGCAGCCCGGTCCCGGGGGATCCGGTGCTGCGCGGGGGACTCGGTGCAGGCGGTTCCCGGGGGTTGGGGATCCCGGTCCCGGTGCCGGGGGTTCGCTGCAGTCCCGGCCCCGCGCTGCCGTCCGGTCGCTGCTCCCGGTCCGCCCGGGGCCGGCCCCGCTGGGCGGCTCCGGTCACATGCGCTCGGGGCGGGCTGCGGGGGATAAAGGGCGGCGGGGAGGAGCGGGGCGAGCCCGGAGTCGAACCGGGCGGAGCCGAGCCGAGCCCAGCTGCCAGCGGTGAGCACGATCCGGGTCCGGTCCGCGATCCTGGTGCCGATCCCGATTGCGATCCCGGTTCCCATCGCAATCCCGGAACCGATCGCGATCCCGGTCCCGGTCCCGATCGCAATCCCAGTCCCGGTCCCGATTCCGGTCCCGGGGGCAATCCTGGTGCCGATTGTGGTCCTGGTCCCAGTCCCAGGGACCCCCCTGTCCCGGGTTTTTCCAACCGCGTGGGAGCCGCCCCGTTTCGGGGAGGGGTAATTTGGGGTCCTCCCTTCGCGGGGCGGGAGGGGGGCGTTGGGGGGGGTCTGACCCCACTCACGGTCACGTCCTGTGCCCCCAGCCCCACCATGGCCACCAGCGAGCCCACGCCGGCGCAGCCCAAGGCGGAGGAGCAGCAGGTCGGTGCGGGCGAGGGGGGCAGTTCGGGGGGGATCCAGGGGGTCTCTGCTTGGAGACAGGGATCGGGGATATCCCACCCTCCGATGAGCTTGGAGAGCCATGGGAGCACCCCAAAACCATCCCTGGGGGTTGGGAGCACACAGCACACCCCCTCCCTGTGAGATTTGGGGGTCCCTCACCCCCACGCTCACCCTGAGCGCTTCTGGCCCCCAGAGCATCGGGACACGCGTGGCCAACCTGCCCCTGGTGAGCTCTGCCTACGACATGGTGTCCTCAGCCTACAGCTGCACCAAGGAGAGCCACCCCTACGTGCGCTCCGTCTGCGACGCCGCCGAGAAGGGGGTGAAGACGCTGACGGCGGCGGCCGTGAGCGGGGCCCAGCCCCTCCTCACCCGGCTGGAGCCCCAGAGTGAGTGCGGGGCTGGGACAGCACCCACGGGGGCTGGGGGACCCCAAAACTGCTCTCAGGGAGCTCCTGTGATGCAGCAGGAGAGGGAGGATTTGGTTTTGTGTCTCTGGTTTGTATGGCCAAGGAATAAACAGCTGGAGAAGCTGGGAGAAAAGATGTGGGGGCAGCACCCTGTGAATTTTAGGGTGATGGAAAACCAGCCCTAGCAGAGCCTCCTGCAAGGCAGCAGGGTGCCAAACCCATCTATTCTCACATCTCCAGTTTCCAGCGCCAATGAATTCGCCTGCAAAGGGCTGGACAAGCTGGAGGAGAAGCTGCCCATCCTGCAGCAGCCCCCCGAGAAGGTACCGGGGTGGGGTGGGGTGGGCAGCACACTCGGGGTCCCCCAGTACTTAACAGAGGTTTGTGTGTCCCCCCAGCTCCTCTCGGACACCAAACTGCTGGTGACCTCCACGGTGACGGGGGCCAAGGATGTGCTGACCAGCACCGTGGCCGGGGCCAAGGACGCGGTGACCAGCCGGGTGACCGGTGTGATGGACATGACCAAAGGGGCCGTGCAGGGTGGCATGGAGCTGACCAGGTCCGCGGTCAGCAGCGGCGTCAGCACTGTCATGGGCTCCACCGTGGGCCAGATGGTGGCCAGCGGGGTGGGCTCCGTGCTGGGCAAGTCGGAGGAGCTGGTGGACCATTACCTGCCCATGACGGACGAGGAGCTGGGTGAGCAGCTGATCCCAACCCTCCAGAGAGGGGTGGGCAGAGCCTGGGCAGGGCAGGGGAGGCTCTGCAGGGTGGTGCTGGGACCCCCTGAGCAGCTCCTGTCCCACAGCCAAGCTGGCCACGGCCGTGGAGGGCTTTGAGCCGGAGCAGCAGCGGCAGCAGCAGAGCTACTTCGTGCGCCTGGGCTCGCTCTCCACCAAGCTGCGGCACCGAGCGCTCCAGCACTCCCTGGGCAAACTGCAGAGCGCCCGCCAGAGCAGCCAGGACCTGCTGGCCCAGCTCCAGGGCACCCTCGACCTGGTAGGACCCAGCCCCGTGCCCCCCGTGCCACCCCGGGGTGTCCCCCGGTGGCTCCCACACCCAGCCGGGCTGTGCCCCTCTCCCAGGTGGAGCACCTGCGGCAGGGCGTGGACCAGAGGCTGCAGGGAGGGCAGGAGAAGCTGCAGCAGCTGTGGCTGGAGTGGAGCAAGAAGCAGCCGGGCGGTGGCAAGGACCAGGTGCCACCGGAGGTAGGAGCAGGGCAGGGGGTCCCGGGGTGACCCGGGGTGGCCCCCAGCCCTCACCCCCCGTGTCCCCCCGCAGACGGTGGAGTCGGGCACGCTGACCATGCTGCAGGGCTTGACCCAGCAGCTGCAGAGCTCGTGCCAGCCCTTGGTGTCCAGCCTGCAGGGCCTCCCTGCCAGCATCCAGGACACGGCGGGGCAGGTCCGGCACAACGTGGAGGAGCTGCGGGCAGCGCTGGCCTCTGTCACCTCCCTGCAGGACGTGACGGGCCCCGTGCTGGCCCGAGCCCGTGCCCACGCCACCAAAGCCCGGCAGCTGATGGACGAGCTGGTGGAGCACGTGGCCTTCAACACCCCCCTGACGTGGCTGGTGGGACCCTTCGCCCCCTCGGGCCAGCGCCCGGTGGAGATGGAGTAGGGATTCTGGGCTGCTTCCCCCCCAAAAACGCCTCGTTAGGAGCCTTTGCTAACCCCCCCCAGCCCCCCTAACTCGTGCCTGCCTCTGTGGGGACCCTCCTGCCTGCCCCAGCTCTGTCCCTTGTCCCCTTGCTGGGGACTGCAGTGACGTGCCTTGGCTGCCCCAAGTGCCTCTTGGGGGTCCCCCATGTCCTCGGTGCCTTCAAATGCCCGGCGTTGTAGGGTCGAAACAGCACAAGAAACAATAAAGTCTGGTTAGTTTTGCACTGGACTGAGGCTTCTTTGGGGGCGTGGGGGGGACGAGTTGGGCTCTGGAGGAACAACCCCCACCCCGAGACCTGGGGACCCCCATGTCCTGGGACCCCATTCCCCAGACAGCCCCCCCAGCCTGTCCCTGCCCCGTGGGAGCAGGGCTGGGAGGACAGGACCTGGCAGTGGGATCAGGAGCGGGGGGCTGGAGGGGGCCTCTCACTTCCCAGCAGTGGGGCAAGAGGCACTCGGGGTTTTTAGGGCTTTATTTGGGTCTTGTTGACGGAGCGAGTGTGAAATCAGTCCTGGAAAAAGCAAACCCGAAGTGTCCCCAGGGCAGAGTTTCTGCAGCCTCCGAGGGGGGGCCGGGGCATCCTCCCCCGGGGGTCGGGGCACAAAGAGGAGGCGGCACCGGGTGGAGCCGGGAATTCTTTATTGGACACGGACAAAAGCTCTGGAGCGTTGCACAAGAGCGAAGAGACCAACACTGAGCTGCTGCCCAGCACGGGCATGAGGATGCCAGGGTCAGTCCCTCCCTGGCGCAGTCAGGAGAGAACACACCCTTTTCACTCTGTTTTTACCCCAAAAAGTTGGTGCCCAGCCCTGCTGCCACCCCTGGGGCAGAGGGATCCAGCTCCAGCAGCTGCCTCTGGATCATGAAGGATCATGAAGGTGGGGAAAGGGGCTTGGAGCAGCCCCTGAGTGCCTGATCCTAGTCAGAGGGAATTTGGGAACCCACGGGGTGTTTGCCAGCCCTGACCCTGGGCAGGGGCTTGGGGTCCTCCCCTCGTCCCAGCCAGTGATGCCTCAAGAAAGAGACACTGGGGTTCCTTGTGTTTTTCATTAGAAAACCCTTTATATTCATTTCATGTCGGTTGAAATCACAAGAAATTAGGTAGGAGGGGGGAAAAAAAAACCAAAACAACAAAAAAAAATTAAAAACAAGGGGAGGACAAATACAGACACCAGCACAGCCCCCCCACGGGTGGTGCCTCCGCAGGGACGGGACACGGGACAAGACCAAGGACATCGGCTACGGTGGGACTTAGTGAAGTGACTCAGGCAGGGGACGAGGCAGAGGCTGCTCTCCCTTCACAGCCTCTCCTCCTCCTCCTCCTCCTCCTCCAGGTGGGAGCTGCTTCCTCAGCTCTCCTCCTCCTCCTCCTCCTCCTCCTCATCCGCAGCCTCCGACTCCCCGCGAGCCCGCTCCGGCCCGGCCTTGGGATAGTCCTGGACACTGCTGGGGGAGGGCAGGGGCAGGCAGAGCTCAGCCTCCCCTGGCCCCACAGCCCAGCTCCTTCCCCAGCTGGGAGAACCCTTTCACAACCCACAGGACAGCCCCAAATCATCCCTGCAGAGCCCAGCGATGGGGGGGCTCCGGCCCCCAGCCCTGCCCCCACACTCACTTGTTGTGGGGCTCCTCTGTGGATGCCTCCAGCTCCCCAGCTCCTGGCCCTTGGCTCTTGTCCTTCTCCTCTGTGCCCTCTGACTTCTGGGACAGTGATTCACCATTCACAGGACCTGACAGGTCTGAAGGGAAGAGAGAGAGGCTCAGGCTCTTGGATCCCCTCATCCATCCCCTCCTGGATCCTTGTGGGCTGAGGATTCACGGCCACAGGCTGTCCCTGGTCCTGAGGGGACCCCAGGCCTGGCCTGACCCCCACAACTGTAACCCCAAAACCTCCATCCCCTCAGCCCAGAGGCACCATCAGGGTGGATTTTCCCTGTCAGTTCCTCTGGGAAGGCTCTTGCAGCATCACCGGGACGGCCCCAGGCAGGGACCTGGCTCCGAGGGTGGAAGATCTCAGTCACCACTCCCTGTGCAAGAGCCCGAGCCAGTGTCCAAGGACATCTCCACATTCCTTCGAGCCTGGACCAGAGCTCAGGCTGCCAGGGAGGAACCATCCTGGGCCAAAAAGCAGTGTGGAAGCCCCCAGAGCCCGGGCGTGGGGCTCAAGGTTTGCCCTCTGCCCTCACTGCATTCCACATCCAGCCCTTTCCCACTCCTGGCACTCCAGCAAAGCAGGGTGGAGGTGCTGATCCCTCCCCCACCGAGGCCACCTCCCCACGTCCCGTGTCCCCAGCAGGACAGGCCATGTCCCAAGGAGGGGACTGTGACCTGCCCAGACAGGGCAGGGGAATGGTCCTGGGATGTTCAGGGATGCTCAGGAATGTTACCAGCATTTGTCTCCTCTTCCCCCTTCTCATTCCGTGTCTCCGCTCCTGACAGCTTCTCCTGGCCCTTCTCCGCCTCCCCCTTGTCCTTCTCAGGCCCAGCTTTGTTGGCTTTCTGGATGGATTCCATCTTTGGTCCCAGCACACGCGACTTCAACCGGGTGTAGACCTCGGCCGCTTTTTCCATCACGTCCTTGTTGGCTTTGTAGCGCCGGATCTGCCCCGGGGAGCGGGAGGAGGGACCCCCTTAGAGCTGGGGGGCCAGGCAGGCTCCCCACTCGCCCCACGGAGGGCTCAGCCCTCTGCTCTACCTTCTTGAGCGTGGCCACCACATCCGTGTGCTTCTGGAGGATGTGGGAAGTGACCTGGAGCGTGCCCAGCTCCTCGAGTGCGTTCAGACACCGCTTGATGTCCTGCAGGGACAGCACCAGGATCAGGAGCTGCCCTGGGGGCACCTGGGGCCTCCCAGCACCCCCAGAGGGAGGAGGAGGAGCGTTCCCAGGTATCAGAGCCGGGCAAGGACGAGCAGGGGTGTCCCAGGCCAGGCCAGGCCATCGGCACTCACCGGGTTATCCACCTTCAGCGCAAACTTGATCTCGCTGTGAAGTTTCTGGAGTTTCTCTTCCACTGTGGGCTCTGGAGCAGAGAGGGAGACACAGGCCAAGGTGTCAGGGCACCAGCAGAGCCCAGAGCCCTGCTCAGAGCCCAGGATCTGCTCTGGGGCCTGGGATCACTCCCAGGCACGGGTTTGTGTCCTCCTGCACGTCTGAAGTTGAGCACAGCCCCACGAATGTCTCTGGAGAGGATGAGGTGGGGTGTGCCAAGATGGGGAGGGGACATCAGGGAAGCGATCCTGGGATCACAGCAGTGCTGGGAAACAGCCTGGCACAACCTCACTGATCCCTCCCTGTCCCAGGGATGGGGGAACCAACCCTGGAGCCCTCCCCTCTCTCTCCTCCCCTCTGAGATGGGAAACAGTGGCTCTCTCACCCTTTTTCTTCTCCACCCTCCTTTCGGGGATCGGGTCGGATTTCTTCCGGCCTCGTTCCACTTTCAGAGGTCTGTGGGAAGGGAAGGAAAGAGGGAAATGGTTGTGGTGTGTGGTGAACCTCCTGCTCACACTGGGCTAAGAGGGATGACACCGGTTGGAGCACCCAAGACCCCTCCACCCTGCTCACAGCTTCCCAGGAACGCAGACAGGAAAAGCCCCACGAGACAGAAAACACCATGGAACCTCATCCTGGTAACCTCCAACAGCTCCTCCAGCCCCTTCAGCTCAGGAGGAGGGGAGGAACAAGCCCAGCCCCTCTGCAGGTGCTGCAGCCCCACAAGCCCCATCCCCACCCCGGAGTGCTGGGGCTGGAGCCGAGCAGGAACAGCCCCATTCCCAGGAGGAAGGGGAGGGAGGGGAGATGTGGAGATGCTGACTTGTTCCGTGGCTTCTCCTCTGCTCGGCCCCTCTTCTCCTTCTGATTTGGTTTCCTTGACAACTCCGAGGGCTGTTTCTTCGCCGGCTTCTTCACCTTGGAGGAGAGAACAATGCAGGGAGAGCGGCAGAGCCCTCCCCGCTGCGGCACAGATGGAGCCACAGCCACGCCACAGCAGCACCCACGGCCACCCCACGGCCACCCCCACGGCCCAGGGGCACCCCAGTCACCCCACACCAGAGCACGTGGTCAGCCCTTGGCACACGGTCACCCCACACACTCCCACAGGCTCCAGGGAACAGTGGAGCAAACACCATGACTGCAGTGGAAGAGCATCCTGGAGATCATGGAATGGTTTGGGTTGGAAGGACCTTAAAGCTCATCCTGTCCTACCCCTGCCATGGGCAGGGACACCTTCCACTGTCCCAGGCTGCTCCAAACCCTGTCCAACCTGGCCTTGGACACTTCCAGGGATCCAGGGGCAGAGCTCTCACTCCAAGGCACGGATATGCCATGGACAGAACCCTTTCCCAACACCGTGTGGGCAGCTGCAGGGTAACCCAAGACCACGAGAGCAGGTCCTTGCCACTCCTGGAGGTCCCTGCTGGCCTGACAGGGAGGTGACAGGCTGCCCATCCACCCCCAGCTCCCCACGGCTCCGCACTCACCTCCTTCTCCTGCTCCAGCTCAGAGTCCGAGGAGGACGGAGCCTTGGCCCGGCCTCTCCGGCCCTTTTTTGCCATTTCATCCTCGGCGCTGCTGTCCGAGTCCGAGTGCACCTCCTCGCCCTTCTCCGCCTTCTCCTTCCTCTTCTCCTTCTCCTCCTTCTCCTGCTCCCGGAGCCGACGGATCTCCTCCTCCTGCTCCCTCTTCCTCTTCTCCTCCAGCTCCCGCCGCCGCTCCTCGTCCCGCCTCTTCCACTCGCTGATGCGATCCACGTCACTGTCGCTGTCACTGCGAGGACAAGGCAGTGACAGGGCAGGCTCGGACCCCTGCGGGACCCCCAGCCCAGCCCAGGGGTGACAGTGTCCCAGCCGACCTCACCTGTCACTGCTGGAGCTGCTGGGGACACGCTCTGGCTTCGGCTTCCTGCCCCGGGGCTTGGGAGGGGGTTTCTCAGCTGCAAGACAACGGGGACATGTTCAGCAGGAGCCCTGGAGGTCTGCTAAAACAGCCCCGAGTTGTGGAGGTAGAGGGGTTCTGGAATGTGCCCACAATTCGGGATGGGACCCCAGAGCCTTGGGAATGCCCAAGGTCCCACACTCCCATCCCGAGGTGGTGGCAGGGGCAGGAGCAGGAGCGGGAGCAGGAGCAGGAGCAGGAGCAGGAGCAGGAGCAGGAGCAGGAGCAGGAACAGTCCCAGGGTACCTGGTTTGCGGCCCCGTGGTGCCTTTTTCACCGACACGTCCGAGTCCGAGTCCGAGTCTGACTTGGTCATGTCCACGGTGGCGTTTCCCATCTCCAGATCCGAGTCCACTTTGGAGTCGGAGTCAGAGCCAGACTCCACTTTCTGCAGGCAGAGAGCAGGGCTGGGATGGAGGGGGGCAGTGGGGTGGCACTGCCCCAGTCCCAGCAGTGCCCCCAAACCCAGCAGAACCCAAATCCCAGCATCCCGAGCCCCAGCAGGTCACCAAGGGACCTGTGAGGTCCCTCCGGGTGCTCCAGCCCAGGGCTCAGCCCTGTCACCCCTGCTCCCCCCTCCCCACAGCGCAGACCCCGACTCCAGCCTCCCTCACATTAGGGGTCCTTTACCTTCTTCTTCCTCCCTGCTGCTGGCATCCTCCGTGGAGCCCGGGCCACCGGCTTCTTTTCAGGAGTGAAATCCTGGAGGAAAACAGAAATATGAGGAAACTTGGAACAGCGTCACCACGGTATCAAGCCAGTCAGGTTCCCTCCAGCCTTTACCCCATTCCCACAGGGATGTTCTCCCCAGCACCCTGCCTGTGTATCCCCAAATCCTCTCACCTGGTCACTGTTTTTTTCCGACTCGGAAGACGTTTCTGAGTTCTCCTCTTCTGTGACAGAGGGGCTGCCCTGATCCAGGTCACTGGAGGATTTCCGAGGCCGTTTTGTCACTGGCATCTGGCAAGGGAGAGGTGACAAGATGAGAGAAGCCCAATCCTTCTCCATCCACCCTGGAAAGCAAATGCTTCCCGGGGAGGGCTTTCTCCAACTCTTCCCAACCGGCCCTGCAAGAGCTGCACTCAGATCTGCAGCTCTGGATTCTCCTCCAGGCTGCAAACCCCACCAGGACTGACCACCCCACCACCCCACAGGCACCATGAGACACCTGTGAGAGCCCCAAAACCACGCTAAGCCCCATTTTCCACCGGAGAATCCAGAGGGAGTTGGTTTCTCCACCACCTCCTGCCGCAGAGGAAAGCTCTGTGGTGGAGCCACGGTGTCCCCTGGCCAGGCCACCCTCCCGTCCCCATGCCACACTCACTTTCATGGCCAAGGATTTCCTCTTGAGCCCGCTGTGGTCGCTGCCTCCATCTGAGTCCTCATCGCTGTCCACCTTCTCTGTGGGGACCGTGGCCATGGCAGAGTCGTCCTCGTCGTCCCCGGCGTCGCTCCCCGCCATGGGGTCGTTCTCGGGGACATCGCTGTCGGAGGAGCTGGCGGGCTAAAGGCAGTGGGAGGACAGCGGGGTTAGGGGGGCCTGTGGGGCATCTGGGGGGGCAGGAAAAGAGGGAGAGGGGGCACCAAGGGTGGGGAACGAAGGAGGGCAGAGCTGGGCATGCAGAGCAGTGCAGGGCAGCCTCCCCTCCCAGCACAGATCCCTCTGGAGCGGCTCCGGACACCAGCCCTTCCTCGAGAACGCTGCACCCCTTCCCACAGCCCCTCACACACCACTCTGAGAGCGCCAGTGACACATTCCCGGGATGCTGCTGCTTCCTGCCCTCTGCCCCCCATCCTCACGCTCTGCCAAAATCCCTGGAGCAGCCTGGAGCCGGGAGCAGAGCCCAGCCCCCCTCTGCCCCAACGGCGCCAGACAAGCTGTGGTGGCTGGTTCAGCCTCTCCTTCTGCCTCCACTGGGGTCAGGCCTCTTCCCGTCCTCTTCGCACACCCTCCCCATGGGAACGGTCCACACAAGGAGTCCGGGTGGCCACCGTGCTCTTCCCAGCTGGGATCTCCTGTGTCCTGCTCCCTGAAGGTCTCCTTGTTTCTCCAGCCCATCAGGAGGTTCCTCACACCCCAACTTCATCTTCTGGGCTGCTCCTTTGTGTGTGGCAGCACTGACATTCCTAGAGCCGGGATTCTTCCAGCTGCTGGAAAGCCTCTCCTCACCCTTGGCCGTTCCTGGCACCTCGCTTCTCTCAGGTCTCAAAGCCAAGGAAACTCCAGAGTCTTCTCCTGCTCCTTTCGCCCGCAGGACGCAGTGGGTGTCGGGGAACCCTCAGCCACGCTGGGTCCCTCATCCCTGGTGAGAGTTCCCAGGCCATGGCAGGTGCTGTTCCCCTCACCACCACCAACCTCCAGGTTTTCAAGCACCTCCACAGCCTCACCTTACCCTACATCCACAATTCTGGGTGGACGATTTCCCAACTCCTGCCCCTCAAACCACATCTTCACTCCTGCCCCAGCCATGGCACGGCCTGGGGGGCTCATTCCCTGCACCTGCCAACCTCCAGGGACCACCTTGACCTTGTTGCTCACCCTACAAACCTTCCTCTGCCTCTTCAGCCCCACTGCCTACAAAGCTGACGCCTCCTGTGATGATCTTTACACAATAAATTTGATCCCAATTAAGGTCATGAGCTGCCCCCACGAGCAGCTCACAAAGAGCTGTCCCCCGGCCCGGCCCGCTCCAAATCCCGCTGGAGGGCTCAGGACCCTTGGGAATGGATGGAGAAGGGGACTTCCCAACAGTCCACAAGCAGATGCAGGAGCCAGGGATGAGCAAGCCTCAAGTTCTTGCTCTGACAACAAAACCTCCACGATTTTGGGCAAGCGGCACAAAGCATGACCCTGGTTCTGCCGTGACAATGGGGCACAAGCACCTTCCTCCAGAGCAAGTGGGAACTTCCAGTGCTCCTGGAAGCCCGAGGGAAACCCCTCCGTGGAGGAAGATGAGGACAGAGGACTCCCTGAGAAAGGGAGAGGGCAGGGAAGGAGAGGGGAGCTAATTCCACCCCAAGGAAGCCAAGCTGGAAGCTGGAAGCAATCGGCACGGCAGCGAGGAGAAGCAGAGACAGGAGGAGCGACTCGGGGGGACGGAGGGGCCGCGGCCCCGTCCCCTGCCCAGCCCACACTCACCGCAGGGGCACTGTAACTGGCGTGGGGGTTGTTCTGGATTTCCCACAAGCCCTCGTTGAAGCCTTTTCTCTTGTTTGGTTTGCCATATTTGTCTTTATATTTTTCGTAAGGGAACAGATCTTTAGGGCCCAAGAAGGCGCTGGAGAGAGACAAAGCAGAGGTGAGGCCGGAGCGGAGGCAGAGCCCGGCGGGGGGAGCGAGGCAGCGCTTACGTCTCGTGAGTGCCGAAGAAGAAGATGGGGTACTTGTTCGGGGGGGGTTTCACGGCGCCGTCCGCGATGTCATCGATCTGAAAGGAAACCCAAAGCACGAGGAGGTCAGAGACAGCGGTGACACGTCCTCAGCCCCGGCAAGCGGCGTCGGGTCCAGCACCCGCTTGGAGCCAAGCATAGCAGGAAAGCACCCGGACGGGGCCCTGGCTACGGATCCGAGTCCCTGCGGGATCTCTACCAGAGCAACGGGAAGGATCCGGCACCGAGGTCTTGTGGGCAACGTGGGCCTTGTGCTACTCCCCCGGGATCCATGGCCGGGAGCCCGGCAGCGTGGGCGGGGGGCGATGGCTGAGCGGCCGCAGGGTCCTTCCTGGCTGGAGCCCGGCCGCAGGAAAAGCCCCGCTGCCGGCCGGACGCCCCGTCTTCTGTGCTCCGGGTGGTCTGGGCCGCGGGCAGGGGGAGCCTCGGGGTGCGCAGGGGGTGCTGGGGAGGTCTTCGGGGCGGGGGGACCCTTCCCCAAAAAGCAAGCGAGCTAAAGCAGAGGGGCTGTCCCGGCAGGAGCGGCAATCCCGGATCTCACGGCGAGGTGCAGCCAAGCGGCGTCGACTCCGGCCCCCTGAGCTCCCCGATCCCACACGGTTCCACCTGCCGGTCTCTTCCCATCCAGGGACAGTGGATGAACCTGCCACGCCCTCGGCCGCTCCCGGGGACCCCGCAGAGCCCCCGAGCACCCCCCAGCTGAGCACATCCCAAAGCAGCTCCCGCTCTCCAGCAGCACCGTGGCACGTCACCGTCACCCGGCCGGTGGCACCGGCTGTCCCCCTCCCCAAACACTGCAGCATCCCAAACAAACCCCCAAAGCGCAGCAGCACCCGCTGATCCCGCACCGTGAGCGCTCACAGCAGCCCCCCACCAGTGTCACACCCAGAGCGTCCCCTCGCTGTCCCCAACAAGGGACAGAGCCCCAGGCCCTCAGCGCAGGATCCCATCCCAGTACTGAGCTCCCATCCCGACATGAGCTGCCATATGGGATCTCTGAGCCAGTGCTGGACCCTCATCCCAGTACAGGTGCCGATATGGGGTCCCCCATTCCGGTACAGGACACCCCATTCCAGTACTGGGCCCCATCCCAGTAGAATTGCTGGAATGGGACCTCCCATCCCACAATGGGACACTCCACACTGGCACTGGGCCCCATCCCAGTACAGGACATCCCAGTCCAGTACGGGTGCTGGGATGTGACCCCACAATCCCGTGTGTGTGCTGGGAAGGCCCCTCATGCCAGCACCGGATCACACTCCGTGACAGATACCGACACGGGTCCCCCATCCCGAACGGGACACTCACCCCCGTACCGGGTCCCCATCCCGGTACCGACCCTCCTATCCCGGTACAGGTACCGTTACAGCATCTCCACCCCGGTACCAGCTCCCCACCTCGGTACAGGGCGTCCCATCCCGGTACGGGTCCCGTTATGGCATCTCCATCCCGGTACGTGTTCCCACGCCGGTACCGTGCCCCAATCCCGGTACGGGATCCCCATCCCGGTACGGGTACCGTTATGGCATCTCCATCCCGGCAAGGGCCTCCGGTCCGGGGACAGGGGTCGCTCCGTGTCCCCATCCCGTCTCCAGTCCCCCCTCCCGATCCCG
>VZRV01009535.1:238495-314459 GCA_013398115.1 Falcunculus frontatus | reverse complement strand
TATATATGTTTTACTTATGAGTTAACAAATTTCAGCTGATTTTAAACTTATTGAATTGCACTGTTGTGGTTACCTCAATTTTCAGTGAAACTACTTAAACAATGCTTGCATAAAATTGTCTTTTATTTATTTGTTTTTGTTCATGAATAAGCAAATACTTGTACAGTAAATTGTTTCATCACTCAGCATTATTCAGCATAACCACTTGTAAGGTTTTTTGCTGGTAGTGTGTGCTTGTTTTAACTTCCCTCCCTACACAGGCTTTGTTAGTTGAATATAATCTTTGAAAGATTTGTTTGAAGGAGACCAAATATCAATCTATGTGTTCAAGTCCAGTCCAGAGTCCAATAGAGTCAAGGCACAAAACCATTTGCAGTGTTTCCACTATATACTGTAATTTTCCCTTTAGAAACGTGCATTAATAAAGTAGCAGTAGCCTTGGCTTATTAAGTCACATTATTCAAGCCAATTTTGACATTGCTTCCCCATGTTGCTATTTTTTTATTTTAGCCCTCAGTGAAGGAAACAAATCCCTTGAAGTCACATGAACTTCAGACAGGTGACTAAGGTTTCTGAATATGTTTTGTACAGAGGATACCTCTTCTGCAGTGCCTGCAGGTGTCTCCTAAGAATTGTTAACCTCCCAAATCAGGGGTTGCTAGGACAATAAACACACTGGAATAGAACAGTATTTAGGACACCAGTAACTTTTGCAGCCTATACTGTGTTCAGCGCTGACATGATTTTGCTGTTAGCAGAGAACTGCCCTGGGGAGTTTTAAACAGTTCAGATAAGTCTACATGAACTGAAGATACCCTGGCAGCTGTGGTGTAGTTTCTTCTCCCAAGAAGAAAGGATAGTGATGCCTTTCAAAATTGATTCATTATTTTATGTGAATATGGCATGAAACAGGTTCAGTTAAGTACCTTTTATATTCAAGTGATCAAAAGGAACTTTTCCCTATTTGCACAGATAATCAGAGAAAAAGCAGATTTCTGTGAGGAAGACTTTTTTCGAAATTATAAAGAGAATATTAACACATAAAATGAGACTATGGGTCCAGTGTAGAGCTGGAATGAAATTACGAGTAGGATTTATAAACCACAGAAACAGGGGTTCATCATAGAAGTGCTGACACAGCAGTAGCAAGGGTTAACCGAGTGTGATTTTCATGAGGCAAAACTCCGGGAGGTGCCATATGAAGTTAAAGAAAAATATTACCGGCATACTCCTTGATGCATCTAAATCCCTCCACTTCTAAGACCATCCCCTACATATGTCTGCTGTACGTAGTGGAAAACATCCATTTTTTGTGATACTTTTGCATGTATCAGGATAGTATCTTCAGCTGCTGACTTAATCCCACACTCATTAGCAAAGTCCATCAAAGGAGTTTTTGCAATCTTTGATTTTCTAATATTATTTTTTGAGAACTCATGCTATGCTTCTATCCATCATGATGTTTTAACACTATGGTCTGAAATCAAAGAAACTGAAATTATGGGGATAGTTAGATAGATTTTAGAGATCAACACTCCACAAAATTTCACATCTGAAACAAAGTCATGTACATTGTAAAAATGACAGGTTTGTTTCAAAGTGTTTATCAACTTTTAAACTTTCATCACAATGAAATTATTTTTACTCTTTGGCATCAATATTTAGAATTTTAGCCACTCTGTTTCTTCCTTTGCAATTATAAGGAAAACAATCCTTTGTTACATATTTGTATCCAACAACAGGCCTTTGAGAGCTCAGTACTGGTGCGATATGACACAAAACATGGGAGATCAAGCGTCATTATCAAAGGTCTTTTTTTAATTATGGCAGGGAGAATGAAGTGAGCTGTATCTGACAGACCCCATGGAACCCATTACTGTGCTGTACAGCAGCTCATGCTTACACCTGCAAAACTTCAGACACTGACAACGACCTTTAAAAGGCTCTGAAGACCATGTTCTAGTTGACTATTGGGATATTTAATACCATCTTATTTCCATGATAACATTTAAAAAATAATTAGTTTCTCTATAATCAAGAAATTTCAAACAGTAAAGACAGTGCAGCACCTAAAATAAGTGTTCAGGAGGTGATTTACATTGTCTCTGGTAAAAAGCTGCTCAAGACAGCCTGGTTAAATGAAAGGGCTTTTATATGTGTGACCATTAAAAAAGGGTCCGGTTTTATTAGTTCTGTTAAACTCTCCTTCTGAAATGAGTGAAAAAGCCAAGCTTCACTTTATGGGCCAAGATACATGTGTAAGCATCCATTAATGGAACAAAAGGATCTTTATAAACTATACCTAAAATCTCATGAGTACTGAGGAAAAAATATATTTTATTCTATGTATATGATTTTTAAAAAAGTGGTTTGGGGAATATGAATGACTTGCATATGGTCATTGAAAAGGCCAAAATAGGATGAGATATTCCAATGCAGAGCCTAAATTCTGCTTCATTTTCCTCACTCATTGGTAATGTAATCCAAAAGCAAGAAAGAAGTAAAAAATACTGCTTGGAGACATTGAGACATGGTAAAAGCAAGAATGTCCTACACGGAGACTTATAATGAACAATCCACGGTTTTGTAATCCATAATAAGAATCCAAGATTTTGCTTGTAACACTTTATATTTCAGTATCTATCAATAAAAAAGGAAAATAACATGGACAATGTCACTTTCTTACTTATCTTACTGTTATATGTAAGTGGTACTTATGTACTATGTTATATGTACTGTGGTACTATGTAACTACTTGGATTACAGAGCTAGTCCAAACTTGCCTTTGAAATTACTGGTCTAAAATTATTTTGCAAAAATCTGAGGTTTCTCAAAATGCAGAATTTCAGTTAGGCATCTTCAAAAATTGTAATTTCAGAAATGAATGTTGATGCATTTACAGTGTTTAAAATACAGTGTTTAAATTTTGTTTTCTAACTTTCTATCATGACCCCCACTCTAATCTGCTTGACATCTATCATTTTGCTTTCAAAAGAGTTACAATGTCCACAATCTGTCCACTTTAAAATTTGAAATGGGAATTGTTATATTTTATGCTTCCCTCGTGAATGAAAGAGAGAAATTGCATTAAAAACTGCATTCCCATTGAGGGAATTGAAAAGCTATTTTATGAAGTCTCTTAGGTCAGACTTTTAGAATACCTCTTTAATTTATAAATATTATCTATTTGTATACATAAAAGCCAGCCATTGCTTATTGATATGAATATAAAAATAAGAAAATATATCCACAGCTCCTCAACTGCCCCTTACAGATTTGGATTTTAGCACAAAGGGATGAATACGCTCACAAAGATTTCCAGAATCAGGGAAAAATATTCTGTGAAAATACTGTTTGGATACAGTGCTTTCTGAGTGCTTCACATCCACAGTATAAGAAACAAAAACTATAAAAAGAGATTTAAAATATTTGCATTACTAACTTGATAATGTTACACAGCAAAAGAGAAAGGTAGAGAAAATAATCATAGAAACAAGGAATCATATCAGATGGAAAATACTTTTAAGGTGACAGAGTCCAACCATATGTTGGCATATATAACATGAGTCAGCAGTGCCCTGCCAGCCAGGAGGGCCAAGAGCATCCTGGGGGGCATCAGGCACAGCATCACCAGCCAGGCAGGGGAGGGGATTGTCCCGCTCTGCTCTGCACTGGGGCAGCCTCACCTCCAGTGCTGGGGGCAGTTTTGTGTGCCACAATATAACCAAGACGCTAAACTATTATAGAGTATCCAAAGGAGGGCAACAAGAATGGGAAAGAGCCTTGAGGGGAAGCTGTGTGAGGAGTGGCGGAGGTCACTTGGTCTGTTCAGCCTAGCAGAGACTGAGGGGAGACCTCATTGCAGTCAAAGCTTCCTCATGAGGGGAAGAGGAAGGGCAGACACTGATCTCTTCTCTGTGGTGACCAGTGATAGGACCAAGTGAATAGCCTTAGGTTGTGTCTGGGGAGGTTTAGGCTGAATTTAGGAAAATTCAAATTTAGGAAAAGGTTCCTCACCCAAAGGGTGGTTGGGCACTGGAACAGGCTCCCCAGGGAAGTGGTCACAGCACCAGCCTGACGGAGCTCAAGAAGCCTTTGAACAATGTGCTTGGGCCCATAGTGTGACTCTTGGGGATGGGGCTGTGCAGGATTGGGTTCAGTTCTCCTTGTGAGTCCCTACCAGCTAAGCATATCCCACTATTCTGTGGTTCTGTGAACCATTAACCGAACACTGTAAAGCCCGCCATGAAACTGTGTATCCAGGTGCCACATCTACATGTCTTTTAAATCCTTCTACAGCTGGTGACTCACCCACTTCCTTTGGCAGCCTGTCCAGTGCTTGACAACTCCTTCCACGGAGAAATTTTTCCATATCCAAACTAAACCCCACCTGGTGCAATTTCAGGCCATATTCATTTGTCCTATCACTAGTTGCCTCGGAGAAAAGGTCAACTCCCACCTCAACACAACCTCCTTTCAAGTAGTTTTAGAATGATAAAATCCCTTGAGCTATCTCTTCTCCAAGCTAAATCACCCAGGTTTTGCCAGATGTTCCTCACAGGACAATTCACCGGGATCACTGTCCTTCTCTGGACATGAGCCAGTGCTCTCAGTGTCTTTCTCGTAGTGAGAGGCCCAGAACTGGATTTACATGTGCACACACAATGTGCGAAGGTCTTACGAAATATTCAGTTCAATAGCATCATAAAAAAAAAGAAGAATCATCCAGTTATTAATAATCCAAATGCCTCCCAGCAGATTAAATATATTTGCCACCTAAAATGTCTCTTGATTAAATAGTATATGATTTCATATGCATTAACTCTTTCTAACAATAATGCTTCTCTGACCCTCTTACTGTATTGCTATTAAAATCTAAGTGTCTAATAAAATGCAGTTTATGCTTTTCCATATACCTTCTTTGTTTCTGCTGTTCTTTACTCAGCCTCTGTACCAGATGATTGTAAGATTAATGTGCATTCTTCATAACCACAGACAATTATAGAACTGTTATAACAAAGTGGTTGATCGAAACTCCTGAAAATCATTGCCTCAAATAGTAAAATTCTTTACAGACATGGGAAGGACTCATTTTCAAAATTATTTAATCTCTTACTAGTGCTGGGAATAGTTTTAGAGTACAGAAGGAGGTTAACTACCAAGCTCCATTTTAAATATATTGATTTTAAAAGATCTATTGATTACAATAAATACATTTATTTTGAATATATCCTGTAGGTGATATATTCTCTTCTATCTACTCTGAGCCTCTTGTAAAGGGAGCTGAGTTGAATCCCTAATAAGAAATGGCTATATAACATCCATTGAAATCACAGCTGATAATAATTATGGCAGTCTCAGTAGGGAAGCCAAAGATGGATTTGTCATGACGAGATGAACCACTTTTAGCAGAGTTTGATTCCTTTAGAAGAAGACCACACAAAAAAGCTTGAAGGCTTTTGAAATGATGCATTTGTATGAGCTAAACTTTAAATTTGTGATCTGCCTGTCATGAGGAGTGGCACATAGCTGTGCCACCTGAGGAGCAGAGAATGACTCAAAACATCGCTGTTTTCTCCTCCCCCATGGGAGATATAAATTACTTTGAACTTTCTCTTGTGTAGCAATAACTTGTCTTGCATGTCTATCCAGATGCTCTAGGAACCCTCAGAGGAGAAAAAGTCTGCCTGCTTCCGACTCAATTCCTAACTGCTTACTTTGAGGCTTTGGTACAGGCCTTTGTGAATGAAGTCAGGAAGCCCATGAAGGCAGGGTTTTTAAAAATGTCACTCCTTTCACAAACACTGAAGGACTAAGTCTGAAATGTTTCCTCTTGTTGGGTAGCACTTCATTTCAGGAATAATTTTGGACTCATTCTAAACAGGAAAATTCATGTCTGCTGATGTTTCATGTTCATGTCTGCTGTCATTTCTCCCTCCGTTCTGTGAGTTTTGCGTATTTTGTCCACTTATAATTGGTCTTACAAACTGCTGAAATTCCTTGTATTGTATTACTCTCCTTATGTATAACTAGTGTTAGTTCATGATCAGTTTAACTTTGAGGATCAAGAAATATATAAGTATCTTTTAAAATTCTGCCCTTGTTTGGTTCTTTATAGAGGTAGTAAATGGAATTTTTGTTAGTTCTGTAAACCTCTACAGCTAGTGAACAGCAAGAACTTCCTTGATTTTGACAGTGTTCTGTGTTGAATTGGTTAGCTGTGTTAAATTGTTAAATTGCTGTACCCAAACAACAGCAGCAAAAAAAAAAAAAAAAAAAAAAAACAAAAAAAAAAAAAAAAAAAAAAAAAAAAAAAAAAAAAAAACCACAAAAAAAAAAAAAACAAACCCCCCACACAAAAAAAAAAAAAAAAAAAAAGGAAAAAAAGCAGTTTGTTCTGGCCAAAAATATCTCTGAGCTAAGGAGAATATTAATGAATAAGTATGAAGAATTGTGGTAAAAACCTCTAGGAAAACCTTTTACATGTGACTGTAATCTAGGATTTATTCTCATGGCTTTTGGGAATAAGAACAAAAAAAGAAACTCCATTTGCTAAAATGATAGCATCAGGTTTTCTGAACAAAAAGGGAGGAAAAGGAGATTAACTGAATGACAAAGCAATCCCCTGCAAACTGTTTATATTGTATTGTACCCCAGGTGTTAAAGCAAATTCTGAAAAGACAGAGGCAACAGCAGGTTTAATATCAGATGTGTCACCTGTTCTCATACTGAAATCACAGAATAAGCCACAGGCCTTACCTGTCCCATTTATGCTACATGGTGCACAGGAAAGATATCCTAAACTTTGTTCTTGATCCTGTTTGCTGACGACATCATAAAGGTCATTGCATAAGGATACTGATAATGACTTTGAGCTGATGGAGGAAACCTAATTTTAAAGAATTAAACACGTAACTTATGTTTCATATTCAAGTCATACTTTTCAGGGATAATTTTTCATGTCTTTTTTTAGCATAATATCTGACTTGAATAATGAAGCTGGAGAACCTTAAAGCAGAAAAGAAAAACAAGATGCCTTTACAAATTTGAAAACTCTGAATATACAAATGATGGTCTGGCATCTACAAGGTTTGTTTGAAGTAACAAAACTATGTACTGCCCACTATACACTCATGTTATCAGAACTGGAAACAGTAGAGAATGGGGTTCTGTAGGGCTGAGGCATCAAGGAGGAGAAAAAAGCTATCCACATCATAAAATATCAAAGAGTCATTTAGAGAGATGGGAGAGAAAAAGAAAAGTATCTCCAATAGTGAAACTAAAAAGGATAGTCCTGTGTCCTGATCTGCCAACAAACTCACTTGGCAATCACCTCTAAGAAATTTTATGAATACAAATGGCTCAGAAGACATCCCAAGCAGCACTCACAAATGTTTGACTGTAAATGTAAGAAATATTAATAAATCTTAATATTTTAAAAATAAATGTCTTTTAAGGTAGACTCCAATATATGAGTGTATTAGTCAAAATTTTGAGAGTATTAAACATTATTTAAAATTAAAATAAGGGAAATGAAATGAAAAAATCTCCTTCCATAACGTTTCATTTTAAGACAAAAGAAGTTTCTCCTTTTCTAAAGTTCATCTGTTCTGAGACATTTTTCCTTGTCATTGTTCTTTCAGAAAGGATTTGCTTTTTTCTTTTTTAGTCAACCGATGTGATCATTAACCACAGTCTTGAGCACACCCAGTTCCTTTGTATGATCATGTCTGCGATTAGCTTTGTGTGAAGCTGCATCCATCATTATGCATTTTCCAGATATGAGAAAGTGTAAGAAAATGTCAGTGTAAGAAAATGTTGGTCTTAAAGACTAGTTACATGGTTGCAAGCTGGAAAATATACCTACAATAGATGGTATATATCTGTTGAGGAGTGAGGTTGGCCCAAGGAATGAATCACAGTACACAAAAATACATAACTGAACAGAGGTGTTGATAACATATATCACCTACGCTGCAAGGCTCAGGAAGAAACACTGATGTAGCACTTACTGACATGTGAACCAGACATGTGCTTTGCAAGATCAGTCCTTCTTTTCTGCCCTTATTTTCTTTCCTCATTTATTATGTTTTTCTAAATGAGTTCCTGATTATTGTCACCAGCTAGCTTGTGTCATTTCCTGTTTGAACACATGGCCTAGAGAGTCATGGGTTCATACAGCAAAAAGCTTGTTTTAACCTTCCCTCCTTTGTGCTGGTACTGCAGGCCAGTGGACAAATGGTAATTGTGGAGTTTGCCAAGGACATACCCAACTACACCTTTCCTGACAGAGGTAAGGAGATATACAATATCTAGCAGTAAGTGAACTTTCCAATGTAGTCTTAGGTATGGGCCAGGGCCCTGAACTCTCCCTTCTTAACCAAATCCCAGCGTTTGGAGGCTTTTCTCTTTAAAATAATAGTCAGTTTACATTCTCCAATTGGTTCCCAGTTTTTAATCATTCGAAACATAATTTCTTTTCACAAGTTACTGTGATACATTCAAGCTAGGAGTTTGAAAGCCCACCTTCTTAGGGAAAAAGTAGAGTGTTCCATTTTTGGAGCATGATAAAGAAGAACAAACAGCCTTTGCAAGTCCATAAAGCATTTTGAACTCCCTACTATTATTCATGTACTGCTTCCTTTTATATTTCTAGTCTTCAACCAATTTTTAAGAGAGCTGTATAGGTGTATATATTCAAGCAGCACACATAAGCCTCAGGATAGACAGCAAATTATCTACATAACTCTTTAGATGTATTTTAGAGAAACATAACTTTTCATTTTGCTGTCTACAATCACAGAATGTATGTGACTTACAGCATCTAGATTTTTGTGAAAGAATACCAACAAAAATCCTAGTACATGAGAAAAAGAACAAAAACAAATTGTGTTTTGCTTCTAAATAACAGCCTGACTCAAACAATATTGAGGGTAAATTGCTGGTGTTTTTATTAACATGTATTTTAATCCTGTCTCAGCTGCCATTAGTCAGCCCTTATGAAGCTGTTACTTTTTAATACACTGAAACTCTTTCAGTGATTTTTTTAGCCATGAGTCTCCTGCAGCACTCTCATTCAGGAGTGGAATCTTGCAGATCCATCTCCAAGGGCTGTGCAGAAAAAAGAGAACCTTTTGCTCTGGTGTTTGACCATATATCCATGCAAACCTTATCCATTTGATGGAAGGAAAGGATGGTAGATTTTTTTTTGTTGTGGAATTGGAAAAGAGTTCTTTGTAAGCACTGTTTTTTATTATAGGGGTAATTACAAATTTGTTAAGTAAGCCATGGAAGTAATTTGACTCCTTAGATTCCATTTTTGCTACTATAAAATAGGAATTAAATACTGTTCTGACAATGAAAGGAATCGTGCAGAACTTTGGGATTTTCTTGTGAAGGGGGCTATGTGAAAGCTGACTCATTTTCTGTGATTATTCTCATGGAAGAAAGCCTGTTACTGGGATGTCAGGAGAAAGCAATCGTAAAAGGGACACAGACGTGGAGAAGAACATTTTATTTCAAAACTCAGCTAATACTTGCAGAGAGGCAGTTTGTTATCCACTGTATCAAAGCTCTGGCTTTACAATGTATTCTGTACAAATGTATTAATATCAGTGGAATGCGTTTATGCCAGACTGGCTCTTGTGTAAAAATCTATTTTCCCTGGGTTACAAAATTCTTCCACAGTAGTCAGCATTTGATTAACTGGAAATAGTTTTTTTTGCTCATGTGAAAGGGTTCTATTCCTATTCTTTATAATGTTTAATTTAATTCTAGTTTCTTGTACTAAGTTTATTTTCATACAGGAAGTGCTCTGTTTTCACATGTGTATTTTATATCCATTAAAGCTGTCTATGGTCATTATAAACTGCCCTTATAAAACACTGACAATGTCTTCACAGCATGTGATTATATTCTCTTCCTAATCTTCCATAACACAATCCTGCCTGGTTCTTTCTTAAGCAAGACTAATTGAGTTGCGTCAATCAATTCAGTACATAACTAGGACAAAATTAAGTATTGACTAAGTCTGTGATTCTGTTAGAGATTTGGATACTAATTTGAACAGAAAAAAAAAGTACCATTAAGGATAGATATTTATAAAATATATATATTTAATGAAGAAAAATATGCAGTGTGTAAAGGGCTTTTCCTACCTTTTTTTAAAGTATTTAAGCATATATATAGATATATTCATAAAATAAGGCAATGTCCCTTTAAATCATGCGCTAGTCACCTGACCCCATTCTATTTTGGAAGCTTTTCTACTAAGGAAAATACGTTCTAAATAAGAAGTTAGTATTTTGTCCTGAAAAGACCATTTCATTTCCCATTACTAAATATGCAGGTTTGATAATGAAAAGTATTTTTATTTATTCAAAACAAAAGTAAATTTAAGACTTGTTTTTGTACTCTGATATCTGAGATTATTACTTCAATTCAGTATGCTTGGAAAATTTTAGCTTTTCGGGTGCTAAAACCTGAAATTGATTTATGCCTTGAATGAGAAAGCTTACTTCCAAATGGAATACAGTTTGTTTCCACAAAACAATATTGTTTTACATTACATAATGTAATTTCTTATGTGATGAATAGACTTTCAATATCCAAACTGATTACTCAATTTAGCGGAAAACTATAAGTTTAATGAGACATTGAATTAAAATGCTCAGGAAAAAAAATCTGATTTTCTTCTACTTTATGACAAATGTTCTCCAAACACAACATAAGCAACAGTATCTTCAGATGTGCAGTGCTGATGTGCTGATGGATTTTTCTGTACTATGAACACAGTTAGGAATTTTGCATTTGTTGCACATATGGGACGATGTCACTGGTGGTAATTTAGTTCTTGGTCTGTATGGATACGAAAAAGGCCTCAGCAGGGAATTTCTTTAGCTTATGCAGCATTTTGTGAAAGCTTTGTCTTTCCCATGTAAAGAATTTAAAACAATGTTACAGTTTTGTAAACTTCTACACCTGCAGTTTTTTGTCAAGGATTGTTATGGTTTTAACCAGAAAAACATCTGGAAGCGGATGGTTCAGAACTTGACCAATCCCCTCGAGGGGTGGAGGGCCAAGGGACCAATTACTTTATGCCATTCAACATGCTTCTATGTATTAACATACAAAAGCTGTTCAGTTTTCCATTACACTTCCTTACTTCGGATCATCTTTGGCGCTTGGACTGCGTCGTTCTTTACCCGTTCGGGGTGCTACAGCGACAGGTCTGGGAAATGGGGAAATAACAAAAATAAGTAGTGTGCCTTTTTTTTTTTCCATCAAGTGCAGATCTGAAAGACCTTCAGACTCTCAGAACTGTCTCCTAACTGGGTATAGAGCAGCTTAGAATAAATACAATTCTGTTTCCAGAGGTAATGTTGTTTAATTCCCTGATCCTTATCATTCTTCATTTCTTATAAGTTGAACCTTGTTTCTGCTGGAGAAAAAAAAAATACTATTCATGTTTTACAGAAACTTTTTTAAGAGAAATTGTGGCCTTTTTACGTGCACTACCCAGTAAACAGACAAAATAACAAACACGTAAGCCAAGAAGAGAACAGAGAGAAAGGGCCAAATTCATAGCAAATATTTTTTGCAATTACTAATTTGCCCTATGCCCCCTTTTCTTCACCTGCTATGGTCCTGCAATCATGTGGAGCTCTAGAGGCATCAGTGTGATTAAACCTAGACAGAACTCCTCCTCAAGGGGAGTTGTGACCTTCTCTCCTTTTCTACTTCATAGCCTGCCAGCAATGGTGGTGCTTAACAGAAATCTAAGATTAATGGCCTACCTCACACACTGGGAATGTCTGTCACCTTTTCCTACCCAAGAATAAATACAGCTCTTACTCTTTTGCTTCGTGGTTTGATTTTTTTGTTGTTGGTGTTTTTTTTCCCCTGGCTGTGGCCTCCTCAGAAGCCACTGACTAGTTAAGTTGCTCCTCATTTTTATCTCAATACATTTTCTGCTATAATGCTATTTTAACATCTCACTCACAGCACCATTTATTCTCCTGTTGTTTTATAACAGCTTCTGAGATACAGTTCTTCCCAACTTTCATCTACTTAGCACAGTCCATGTGTCGGCTATGCCAGCCTCATCAGAAGTACCTGATTATCCTCTCAGTGAGCTCAAGGTTAAGTATCTTGACCCCAGAGTTTGAAATTCTGAATTGCAGCATATCTCATTCACCTCTAAGTCAGAGATAAGAGTTTGAACCCCCTTGTGGAAGATGAAGATGGAAGATTGTTGTTTAAACTCAGAAAGATACACATTTTTCTTATCTTATTCAGATCAATTTGATTTCTAGCTGCTGCAATTTCTGTCGGCTTTTGTATCAGATTGTCTCTCTGTTTAGCTCTTACCCAGCAACATTTCTGACTCAATTGCTGTGAAAAGGAAATAGATTTCATCGCACAGAACAGAAGAAAACAGTGATAACAAATAGGAGATGCATAATATGTGATGGATCTGACTTTCAATTTAAAAGAATTTTTATGAAAGCCAAGTTTATAAGATTCAGCCAGCTCTAAATTAATTCCTTTATAAAAACATTAAAAAACTCCAACCAAAAATATGAAAACATCTTCACTATAACAGGCAACAGAAAGGGGAATTTTAAAACCCAATTTATGGGAAATATATCTTTAATCTTGCTCTTTATTATGAACACTTTTGGTGCAATTATCCATGCAAAAATTTAGCCATATTAGAAGGGCATTTTGTGAACACCTGTGGTTTAGTGTGATTTTACAGTTTAAAAAAAAAACCATAAAAAAATCATATACGTTGATGAATAAACAATCAATATTCATCTTGAAAACTAGTTATTAGTGTCTGTTTGGGTAAGTAACAGTTGCAAAGCCAAGTATCAGGATGAAAATGTAATTTGTCCATGTTGTTGCCCTGACTGCCATCATGGATGTAAATACAAAAGCAAAACTGTCTTTCTTTCAAATTCAGTTATTTATTTTAGGCTTAATATTTTATAAACATTGAATTTTCTTTTATTATCTTTCCCAACAAACTTTCAAAAAATTCTATATAAATTTTAAGATTCTGTTATTTCCCAAAATATTTGATAGTTCAGACGATTAAAAGCAATTTTCAAAAATAAGGATAATAATATTCTTTTTATGTTATCTTTCACCATGTAGGATTTGTGTGCTGTATTTCTCTTTACTAGAGATCAGGGAATGGTCTAGAGTGAGGTGTCCCTGCCTATGGCAGGTGGGGTTGGAAGCCGATGATCTTTAAGGTCCCTGCCAAACCAAACCAAACCAAACCAAACCAAACCAAACCAAACCAAACCAAACCAAACCAAACCAAACCAAACCAAACCAAACCAAACCATTCAATGGGTCTATGAATATCACAAGATATTTTCCGTTACTATGTCCTGTGCACGTTTTTCTGATTTGTTATACTTTCCACATGAATCTAATTATGAAGTATATTCAGATGATTAATAAAAAAATAAAAAAATCTAAAATTGTCCTCACTAAAGATCAATTTCAGTGTGACCTGCTTGGACATCATAGGAGACACATTCAAAATAGTCTTTTTGATTATTTGCAGCATCAACTTTTAAAAGTACTTCCAGACAACAAGGGGAGTGAAAGCCAAAAAAAGTCCAGTTTTCCTCAGTTTCATTACTTTTCTTTACTATCTTCATTTTCTTAAAATGTCACCATTATTAAAACTTTTATCTTAGTTCTTCTTAAAAGTATTAAAACCAGACATTTGAAAATATAAAGATTTGAACTTCATCTTTCAGTCTTTAAACCAGCTCATTTTCCATCCTTTTGTTTTAATTTGGCAATTTTTCCAGGGGTGATGTTTTATTTTAGTAGAGGAATGCATGTTGCTACCCTTCAGTGGAGGTTGCTTTGATGGTATGAAGTCATCAAGTCAAGAATTGCAGCAATACTTTTAGTGCTGCACAAAAGGAGGCAGTGACACTTTCAACAAAGAGCTGACAGTCTTAGGACTTGCTTAGGCGAAACAAAACTCCAGTTCATACTGGATGTCTTTCAAGTTTCTGTCTCTAAGTTCTCTCTAATGGGCCTTAATACTAATATTAAGTGTTTTATATTATGTACTGTATGTAACACTCTTTCAAAACCAGATTTTACAGAAGAAAAATGTACACCAATAAACTACTATATTAAGCTGCATAGAAAAACATGGTTTTCTTAAAGAAATCAGGATTGGTTTTCGAAGGAAGGTGCACATTTGCTTTGCATCATCCTTCAGCTCATACTGAAAAGATCACAATGTAGCCAAGTCTTTGGCTTCTTCTTAGCCATTTCCAAAGAGAAATAATAACTGATGTCAAAATGCTCGTTTGGCCACCACATGATGTCTTTCTTCTTGAGAATCTTCCAAATAGCTTCTCTGAGCTATTTCAGAGCAGCAATTATCACCTGTCCTGGTGATTTTATGAATGTACAAATGTCAAAGTTCCACCTGAGAGAAAACATCCTTACAATAAAAGTAGCGTAAAATGCTATACCCTTTAAGAACAGAAAACTGCATCTGTTTCACACAGATTTTCTTTGCATTAAGTAAGGCACAAATATATATGCCTAAATGTGATAGATATTACATCCATAGATTGGTCAAGCAGGTTCTTGTAATGACACGATAGCATAGAATGTAGATTGTATATGTGTATCTATATTACTATATTAATCACAGAATCTGCTATTTAATCTTCATTTATATTATTAAAAGTATACCTATGAATATTTATAAATATGTACGTATCTATATATATTAATATCTCAAGGTATACATGTAATTTATGAAAAAAAATATTAACCAGATTGACTGACAATGCCTTCTCTCTTCTTATTAGATATCACAATTTTCATCTGAAAATTCAGGTCTCAGGTTCACTTTCCTTGACCAATTTTTGGCAGTCTAAGGGTTATTTTTTCAGACAGTAATAGCAAAATTTGGAATTTGGAATACAACGATCGGTACAGAAAGAGATGACATATATATGTTTGAGATATAACACAATCCTCAACAGTATAACATCTTATTTTTTGTGCTTTTCTCTTCCAGTTTTTCTACACCTTGGTGACATCTACCTTGTGTTACTATAGAACCTGTGGAAAATACTCCTATATCCGTGGTAACCTAAAAATAGACAAGGAATAAAGTTACTGCAGAAAATTAAACAAGGAAACATGAACGTAAGTTAATTCAGGTTTTCTGAAGCGTAACAAAAATAAATATGAACTTCTGTTAGACATCAAAATTTTTAACAACTGGAAATGTATATTTTACATTGAATTTGTTGTTGATAATTTGTGACTTTTTTTCTTGTTGTATATTTAATTTTTCTTTCTTTTGTTCAGAATAAGAAAATTAGCTGAATAGCTCCAGTACTCTGGAGTTTTGTAAACCCCCTGTATTTTCAGTAATGAAACTTGCAAGTTCATTGGTCCAGGCCCTAGGTGAAGGACTGTTCCAATGGTCTTTCTTTTTCTTTATGTAGATTTTAACAGGCCTGAAGAACTGTTTCTTCAACCAATATAAGCTTTGTTTAACTTTCTTGAGCATATGTGAAACTATCAACATGGAATGTTTATAAGCCCCAGGCCTGTAAGGATTAGGCAAATAAGATTTTTTTGCTTTCTGCTCTGCTTCAAAAGCGGGTAAGGGTTATGCATTCCAGTTTCACAAAGCACCTCATTCAGACTTAGTTTTAGGTGCTTAAGTCCAAGAGTGAGGGAAGATTTCCTGAGTACCTCTCTTCAGAGTTTTCTGTTGCCTGTTTAGCCTGAGGTGTTGTAAAACTCATGCCCAGATCTGTTGATGGATTGTACCCGTCTCCTAGAGATATCTTGCTTATCAATTAGAGTTCTGAAAATAGGTACTATGCTGTAGTTGTCAAATTTCTGTCTTGAGCACTTCACTCATGATCCCCACCAAAACTAAGTGCAATATTGCTATTACAGTAGAAGCAGGTGTAAGAAGCAGGACAAAGTTACAGTTTTGCTTAACTTAGATCTCAGTCATTCTTTATGCACCTTTTCCAGAACTCAGATTACTCAGAATCCAGTTTTGAAACAGAACTTCATCTGGAAGCAATTGGAGTTGGTGTTGATGTTAACTTCAGATGAATTTAGGGAAAATGATTCAGTTTTGATGCCACCTGACCCGAGTCTCAATAGAATCCATAAAATATGAAAAATATTTAAAATGTCTTAAATGCCCAGGAAAAATGTTACAATTTACTTAGAATCTTATAATTCCCCAGTTGTTAAGCTTTTTCAGTGATCTTAATAAAACATTTTCTTTACTAAATGGAAAAATAACGTGCAAAGCAGTCACTTATATGTTTTCTAGAAGCAAGCAGAATGAAGCCATAATTCAAACACTATTTATGTAGCTGCTTCTAGTCAGCAGATGTGAGATGACCATTTTGATGTGCCTTTTTGAAAATGTCTGTTAACTGATACAAAAATAGTTTTAATTGTGTAGGTTCAAAATCATCACCAGAAAGTTAAGCACAACTCAAAAGCATAGACTACTGAAAAATGCATTCTCTGGGAAAATATTTCTGTGGTTCCATCAACCCCTTAAAAACTTAAATGTAATGCCCAGAAGAGTCACGTTGCTTTTTTTTTTTTCACTCAGGACTGGGAAAACTCCATTTTTAGATTATTTACTCATTGTAATTATTTTCCATTTCCCAAAATGTCATCTGACATTTTATCAGCAAATCAATTGTTTCTGCTAAAAAACCCAAATTTTTTATTTTTTAAACTATTCCTATCCAATAACAACATATTAGTTGTGAAATACATGATGTGTTCTACTAAAACTAGGAATTGCGTAAAAATTCATGGGTTTTTTAATAAAGTTGTTTGGTACAACTGGCAATAGCTTCTCACATGTAAATTGCACAGTTTTCTAGCTCAGATGAAAAGCTTCTGTTAAATTTGCCTTGCAGTCATTTCAACTTCAACTTAACTTTCGTTTGTTTGCAATGTTCACATTCTTATTGGGAAGGAAAACAAGGTGTAGGAAAACAAAACTGCCATCAAACTTTTATACAGTGTAGGTTTTTTTGGCTGATTGCTCCTGGCTTCCTTTATGCAAATCAGAAAATTACAAATTTATAATGTAAATGTAAATATGAACAATAGAAGAACCTCATTGACAGTGACCAAAGGAATCTTCTTCAATGATAGAAATGAGAAGATAATGAACAAACAAAACTATCTTTCAGTCTTTCACCTTCACAAATTAACTGAGGGGATTTCTTCTGAAAAAACGTGAATGTGTAAAACAAAAATCTGTGGAAGTGTTTAAAAGCTCTTTCCCAAGGATTTTGGATGGACGACACAGACTCACAAAAGGATTTTCTAAACACTGCCCTCTCTCATAAAGGAGGTCTCTGTGAGCAATATATTTCTTGGCCAAGTCCATGTTCTCCTCTTCCCTGACACATTCTGTTATGAGAATATTACATGAAAAAAACCCTAAATGCCAAGACAGAGGGGAAATTCATATTATTTAAACAATTGGTGTAGCTAGAGAAGGTTAGAGAAGCTAGTGAGACTCAAGCCTGATTAAAGAGCACAAGAGAAAAAGAAGGAGCCTGAGAATTTTTTGTGTTTTTATAGATCTCCATCAAAAAAACCTGTCTTGTAAGGAAAGGTCCCTTGCATTATAAGTGGGACTGATATTCCACAAATTTACCAAATGGCTAGGCAGATTTCACAAGAACTTCAGCTGCCTCTCTCACACGTCCAATTACCTTCTCCAGTAGGAAAACAACTGTCTTGGAGGTCTTGCATTTGCATCTGTTGTCGCATGCAGTCTTAACAGATTTGTGTCTCTATATTTAATAGTTAGACAACAACACTTGATCACAGGGCTTTCAGCTATGTATTGGCTGTTTCTTAGGAATCCCACCTCAGCAGCCACTACAGCTTTTGAAACTAATACAGTGAAAGATTTCTGCTTTGAAATATATATGGTTAATTACTGACTTAACTCTTTGCAGCTGCTTTCACCTGATATATCCTGTGCTACCAGGAGTATCCGAAAGTAGTGTAATCATAACTTACAAAGATATCTTCTGAATTGCTATGCAACATTCAAACAGAATCCAAAATCATTAAGCTAATAGAGCAAAAATATGATAAATTTAACAATCCTGACATTTCTCTCAGTGCAGAGCTCTTGATCATTGATGAATCTTTGTTTCACCAGGCAAAAGAAATAATAATGTAGAGATTTAATTTTGGAAACAAGAAGAAAAGGACAAGATTTATTATAGTTTTTGTCTGAAGTTTCTATATTGCCCAAGTGCTTTTCATACTGCCATTTCCAAACTATTGCTCTGACAGAAAAGGTCACAAAGTTTTATGCTTCAAAATAAAGAATAGAATAGAAAAGGAGAAATATAATTGTTTTGGCTGAAAAGTTCAGTAAGGTCTACACACGTTGAACAGTTGGACACTGATTTTATTTTACTACAGGGTCACAGATTTCAATGACAGCAAAGTCGATTCAGTACTGCAGCTGATTCAATTTCCTGTGCCTTGCATGGGAAGAAAAGTATCTTTCTGAAAAGACAGTATATTTTCAATAATCTTTCAAATCATTTGTCTGTAGCAACTGCTTAGAAGGCTGACATTGAAATACATTTGCTTATCAAAATGTTTTCTCCTCCACAGTGTGTAAAGCTTCATGCTGGTTATTGTAAACTTGCCATTGATTTTTCAAACATTTGCAGAGAGCTGGGGTAAAAGAAAGGTCACATTTTGAAGAAATATGGATAGCTGAAAGGTCTAATAAGTAAAACAGATGACAGATAGTATATTTGTAAGTTGCAAGCTTTTCATTTTCAAGGCATGTTGAACAGTATTCATTTCACTTCATCACAGTTGGCAGTGATACAAAAAATGTCTTTAATTCAAAGTAAAGGAGTAATACAAGAGTTTTCAGTCTTGGAAAGCTGACCATTCATTTCAACAATTGCCACACAAGACTTTTTTCCCCTTGAACAAAAGTGCTTTCCATACTATTTTTGGAAAAAAAAAAATGGTGCTTATTCCAGAATGCTGAGGAGAATACCTGTTTTCCTTATATAATTTTATTTTCATTCCAAATAGATGAAAGTAATATCCAAATATGGAATTTCAGCACAAGTAGACCTCGGAGATGAGAGCTAGGTAACTATGTTCTCCAAATGTCCTCAGCAAAATAAAAAATTTAAGATCTTGAAATAATCCTACAGTAGAAGCTTTCAGAGTTGAATCGAAGAGGTAAAGCTTCAACTCTAAAATAAATTACTTGTTCTAGAGGAGTAAAGTTACCTGTAACTTCAAGTGAAATTATCAGTTGTGTTAATACATTTTATCTGTGAGCAGTGCAACACTCCTCACTGAAGCTTTGTATCTTTGGTGTCTGAATTGCATTTTAGTATTCTTTCCTTTTTTGATTAATTTACATGGAAGAGTGCTTGCTGTTCCTGCAGAAAAATATGCATTTTTGAACTGCTAATACATGCAGTTGAAATGACAGTTAATTCATTAAGGGCTTTCACACGTATTTCCATGGGATTCAGTTATGCATGACACTATTGCAAAAAACACTTTTGTAATGTGAAAGGATAACATTACCTATTGTTAGACAAATTAAACCTTTTTTTTTTGCTTTTATTGACAGGAAGAAAAGATGCAAAGTCATCATACAGGCTTTGGACTACCTTCTGTTTTTCATTAAGCCTATATCCTGGAAGAAAGGAAAGAAGTGAAGAATAGAAAGAAATTAATCTTCTTACATAAAAGGAAAGAAAGAAAAAGGAATGAAAAGATTCTGTCAAAATGCATCAGAAAGAGTTTTTTTTTCTTTCCTCATAAATAAGGAACTGCAGTCCTAAGTAAATTGAGGTATACCTAATATTTGCTATGTGAACTACAAAATTTTCTCATCTTTACAATAATTTGTTTGAGTTTCAGTTGTTGCATAAAGAATTACAAACTTAAATTGTATTTTAGGACATAGTTTCAAAATGTAGCAAATAAAAGGGAGTGGATGCATAGGCAATAAATTCAAGTAACTGATAATCCTAATTCACCAAGGAAACTAGGAAAATGTATTTACTTAATAAAGTTTATGCTATTTCATACTCATTTTAAAGAGTAAAGTCTAACAAAGAAAAAAAAGATAATTTATCTGTACTTGTGCAAAAAGCAACATATATTGGAACATTTTCTTTTCTCAGGAATACAACAAAGACCACTTAATGAACAGAGAAACTTGATGAGGAAATTTCACTAGAAATAATTATATTTACAGAGTTTACAGTTTTATCTCCAAAATTAAAAAATACAATATTAACAAAACAAATTACTTGCTGTGGGTAGGCTTCATGTGACATAAGACACCAATGAAAAGACCAAAAATATATTTTCATAGGGAGTTTTCTAGATTTCATGTTTGGACATGCCAAAATGGAAGAGACAATTTGTGAGAAAATTCAGTAAAACACCCAAGAAAGAATGGTCAAACCAGGCCTTTCATACCTCAGACCAAATAATTGAAAAATTACCTCAGGTTGTTTTGTCAACAAGATATGGATGTGACTGAACATCTCATGAGGAAATACATTTTGTGCCAGAGCTGGAAAAACGAAGAGCAAATCCTGATGTTCTTGGTTTGACACGGCTGCCCAGCCTACCTGACTGTGCACCTCACCAGGCTCCACCATCTGCTGCCTTGATGCCCCTTTCAAGTACTGAAAAAACATATCCCTCCCTCCCAAATGTTTCTACTGGGTGTCAGAGAAAACAGTGAAGACTAGCCAGCTTCAAAACCCTTTTCTCCTCTCTATAATCCCTTTCCCTGTACTTGTGCAGTTCACTCCTTGTGCTGGCTCTCTTAGCAGAAGCAGTCCAAGAAAAGAAACAGATACCAAAGAGAAGTAGTTGTCAGTAGCAGAGCCATGGTTTTCATTCTGACAGAAAAGAGTTTGCCTGTCCTCATCACCCTAAGACTAATGTCTGGAAAAGCTGTTTTACCAAAATCTTGGCAGAATGCAGGGGCTGCTGACATGAAACCTGGAGGATTCCTCTTTTCCCTGCAGACTCAGCTTTGACTTCTCTCATCGATATGACACCGTATAGAACTAATTTGCTTGTGTCTGAAGTCAGCTCAGTTATTTGAACACAAATATGTAAGGAATATCTAACATTGATCATGCAGGAATAACCACGCTGTTCTTTACCTTTAAATTACACAGATTGTAACAGATGTTTAATGTGGTATGCTTCTTTTAAAAATACAATAAATATACGGGACTGTGGAGAAATATTGATAACATAGTAGCTTAGTGAGCTGGATTAACCTGGAGGGCCCAAATCCAGGTGCCAATCGCTTTGATTAACAGTTCAGGGAAGGCTGCTCATGAAGTTACTCAATGGCAGCCCATTTTCTGATGCTTTTTGCCATAACGAAGTTAGCTCCCAGTCCAGGGATTGTAAAGCAGCTGGTTATAACACCGGGATTTGGTTAGGCTATAAAACTGAAGTCATGCTTACTAAGTAATCTGAATCACAAAGTCCCTTCCAGTCAACTGGTACAAGGGTTTACTCACATTTTTTCTTTTGATAGATTCTTGCTTCTCACACTGCTTGAGAGAATTTATGCCCCTTGTTGTTTGCTCTTCTAAATCTAGTACTCAGGACATTATAATTCTACCAGTTGTGCAATTCTCCAAAATGATAGAACTGTCTTGATGATACCACACAGCTGTAAAGTGCTATGAGTGTTTGTCAGCATGACATTTTCTCCATACCTGCACTGAGCAAATTAATTGGGAATGAAAAATAGCTTCAGAGTGGATTGAAGTTTTTTGACTAAAAGTACAGATTTGGTCATGAAACAAGGTACCAGATAAATCTGCAAATTCAATTACACTGAGACTATAGCTACTCCATACTCAGTAACAGCTATAATGTATTCAAGTAGACTATGTAAATTGTGAAACGCTGAAAAAATTCCTGCATGAGGTGGCAGCTTTGTTATGCCACTAAACTGAAGACCTTCAAAAAGGATGTTGTTTTTTGCCCCTCTTCCTTTATCCATATGGTGTTTTTAATTCCCTTCACCAACTAATGTAAATTCCTCTTTCTTTTTTTAAATAATTCTGAAACGAATTTAAATACTAAAAACATGCATGAAAATATTAATAGTTAAAGGACCAATACATATTATTTTACCCATAGTATTTTTTTATATTATTACTATTAGAATCATAGAATCATTTAGGTTGGAAAATAACATTAGGATCATCAAATCCAACTGTCAACCTAATGTTAATACAGCACTGCCAAGTCCGCCACTAAACCATACCTCAGGTGCCACTCCTGTAGCTCTTTTAAACACCACCAGGGTTGTTGACTTACCCCCTTCCCTGGGCAGCATGTTCCAATGCTTGACAACCCTTTCTGTGAAGAAGTTTTTCTTAATATACAATCCAAATCTCCTCTGGCACATTCTGAAGATTTTTCCTTTTGTCTTTTTGCTTGTTGCCTGGGAGAAGAGACTCACTCCCATCTCACTACAACCTCTTTCTAGGTAGATGCAGAGTTATAAAGTCTCCCTTGATCCTCATTCTCTCCAGGCTAAACACTTCCCATTCCCTCAGCCACTCTTCATAAGAGTTGTGCTCCAGCCCCTTCACCAGCTTGCGCTATTGCCCTTTCCTGGTCCCACTCCAGCACCTCAATGTCCTTCTTGCAGTGAGGGGCCCAAAAGTATTTCAGGTGCAGCCTCATCAGTGCCACGTACAGGGGGGAAATCATTTCCCCGGTCCTGCTGTCCACACCATTTTTTGCACAGCCCAGGTTGCCATTGGGCTTCTCGGACATGTGGACATGCAGCTGGTTCACACTCAGCCAGCTGTCAGCCAGCACTCCCAGGCCCTTTCCCACTGGCAGCTTTCCAGCCACTTTGGTCCCAGCCCGTAGTGCTGCAGGGGGTTGTTGTGGCAGAAGTGTAGGACCCAGCATTTAGTGCTGTTGAAACTCATGCCAGAGTTTCAGACTCAGACCGATGTCTCAGCCCACCTGTCTGTCCAGATCCCTCTCCAGAGCCTTCTTATCCTCCAGCAGATCAATACTGCCACCTAACCTGGTCTCTTTGAATTTACTGAGGGCACACTCAATCCCCTCATCCAGGTCATCAATAAAGACATTGAACAGGACTGGGCCAAATACTGAGCCCTGGGGGACACCACTAGTAACCAGACACCAATTGGATATGGCACCATTTACCACAGCTCACTGGATGTGGCCATCCAGCCAGTTCTGTCTAAGCCACGAGCTGCCAGGTTCTCCAGGAGAATGCCGTGGGAGACAGTATCAAAGGCTTTGCTGAAGTCCAGGTAGACAACATCCACAACCTTTTGATCATCCAGTAGGCAGGTCACCTTGTCATAAAAGGGGATCAATGTGGTCAAACAGGACCTGCCTCTCTTAAACCCATGCTGGCTGGGCCTGATGCCTTGATTGTCCTGGGTCTGTATATATATGTATATGTATATACACACACATTTGTATATATATGTGTATATGTATAAGGACTGTATATGTATACACTCACACAGACTTATATATACACATAGCTTTGTAACTGTAGTTTAGTAAAACTGTGCGTACAGTGCCGATGAGTAGAAGTACCAAAAATATTCACAGGGAACTTACATAACAATATTGAGCTAATTATTTTTAAAACGATTTTTTATTTGAAACACTCCACATCTGGAAGTCTATGATCTCCAGAGATATGGTAGAAAGCAAACGAGAAAGAGAAAATAGTGCATCAATCCAACAAGCCACCTAGTCCTCTAGATAAGTGTGCATAAAATCACAAATAAAAAAGATATTTCTTTCCTATTGTCAATATAAATCAGATTTTTGAAGTTGATTGAACAGAGTTATTTTTATCTTCTCCATCTTCCCATTTCTGCATACAGTGCTCTTATCTTGAAAAAGCAAGGTTGAATGGAAGGATGGGAATAACTCTCCTAAATCAACTCTAATTTAAGACAACTGTGGCAAGGATTTTTTTGGTCTTGAAATGGAACTGGTTGTTAAAGGTAGTATAACAATACATAAAATCTCTCAAATTGCACTGCATTCTGAAATCTTCTGATCAGAGCATTAGAAAAAACAGATCAAAATGATACAAGGATGTTCTGGAAACTTTACTACTAAATTTCCTGATTTCTTTTTTTCAAGCATAAAATTCCTGTGTATACACTTAATGGCTTGGGAGTGGGAGGGGGTTTCCCAATAGAGGAAACCTCTGAGAGAGATGAGAGAGTCACCACGATCCCACAGAGACCCGGACAGAGACAGGACCAATAGCAGCCAATCCTGTAATGCAAAAAAGAAGCCCTTGGGGAGCACCCGTGGCCAGGAGCACCCCACATGAGGTGTGGCGATCAGCCAAGGCCCTGCACAGCACTCTGTGTGCTAATGCACACAGGAAGGGAGCTGGAGCCCTGCCAGACCAACCAGGTTGTGGTATGGCACCCAGTCAGCAGAAAACCATGGCCTTTCTAAGCTCTGCCCCCACCATGGCTGACACAGTGTCCAGAGGGGGCTCCTCTGGGGACATGCTTGTGTCCCTGTCACCCTGGTGTCAACTTCAGACTGTGCCCTGCTCTTAGATCAGCATGGGACTGCAGCAGCGAGCACCCCTGGGGAAGGTGTGCCCGGGTGCAGGAGCTCCTCTGCTCAGTGATGGAGCTCTGGGAGGCAGTGGGTAGGTTGAGGAGTATCAGCTAGTACGAGAGAGATATAGACAACTGGAATCACAGCCTGCCTTCCTTGGGACAGGCCCAACAGCTGGATCAAATGTGTGATATTGAGGATTCCATATCGTCTCTCCAGCTGGCTAAACACAGTGACTTCAGGGACAGGTTACTGCTGATCAGCCAACTCACCTCCTCTATGACTACCCCACCTTTCCAGGTGCCCTTCCATATGAAGTACAAGGTCTTGCAAGCGGAATCAAACAATAATGAAGATGATGGTTCCCAACAACCCCATGTAATGCTACAGGCTTGGGGCAGAGTGCCTGAACATGAGCCAGCAGCGTGCCCAGGTGGTCAAGACGGCCAATGGCATGCTGGCTTGTGTCAGGAATAGTGTGGCCAGCAGGACCAGGGAATCAATTCTCCCCTGTAGCTGGCTCTGGTGAGGTCACACCTTGAGTTCTGTGTCCAGATCTGGGCCACAATTCAGTGGCACTGAAGTGCTGGAGAGAGTCCAAAGAATGACAACAAAGCTGTTGAAGGGTCTAGAGACTAAGTCATACAAGAAGCAGCTGAAAGGTATGGGATTGTTTAGCCTAGAGAGGAGGAGGCTCAGGGAAGACCTTATCACTATCTACAACTGCCTGATAGGAGGCTGTAGCCGGATAGGGATTGGTCTCTTCTCACAGGCAACCAGTGACGGGACAAGAGAACAGAGCCTCAAGATGCATCAGGGGTGGTTCAGGATGGACATAAAGAGGAATATCTTCACAGAAGGGGTTGTTAAGTGTTGAAACAGGCTGCCCAGGGAGCTGCTGTAGTCACTATCCCTGGAGGTGTTTAAGAAAAACTGTATACATATCTGTATGTATATATATATATATATATATTTATATATATTTTTGCCTAGGACTTTTAATTATACATGAGGGCTAAAATACACTATTGTAAATTACATTTTCACTTCAGTGACAAACACTGGCAAAAGAAATGCCAGAGCCATTCTACACTGGATCTAACATATGCAGTATCTGTTTCATTAATATCTAGTCTCTCTCAGCTTTCATCAATAATATTTGGATCTTTTTATAATCTTTACATGTTTCCTACTTGAACATTTCGTGACCAGTACCATGAATTATTTTGTTTCTAAATTCCTAATTCAGTCTACAATGAAAACATATTAATCATACACATTTATTATGAAATTTCAGAAAATGTGTATAAAACTTTAATATAAGTTAAACAAAGCAAAGATAAGTTCATAGAATACTTCTAATTTTCAACCTGGCATACATATGGAACACAGACCTGAAGAGCCAGCTAAAGTTAATGAGAATCCATATGTTTGACTCAAAGACCTTGGCTCAGACTGAACATGACAGAGTCTATTGCTTATTTCCAGCTGCTTGACTATAGTGGCCAACAGCTAACTTCAGCTGGATACTTTGAATACATTTCTGATATTATTTTTCCATGTAAGCAATATTACCTTTTGCTACAGGGATATCAGGCACTCATAAATAAGGGACAGGTGATCACTACAATGAAAAAACAAAATTAATAGTCTGTGCGAAGGAGGAAGTGATTTATCTTTGTGATCTGAATGAAAATATTATGATAAAATAATTTTGATAAAATCTATTTGGTACACTGAAATATGGCATAAAATAAGCAAACAAGCTGTTTACAATGAAATTATTCAGAATAATTTTTGTGCTTTGCTGCTTTGAAAACTCAGACTAATTTTTCTTGATGAAATTCAATAGCCATTTTGAAGAGTGTTCATTAGGTTTCTAATTTTTACTGGGCTCTGAAGCACAAATACTTAGTAATTCATTAGATAATCTAGTGCATCTGCCTGTGTATATGCTCTCAGGCTGAGCAAAATGGACTCTATGTTGTTAGAGTCCTTTCCATACTGATGTTATCTCAATTTTACTGTCTGGCAATTCACTCATGCTTCCTACACAGCACACGTGTGCCTGGAGTAACTCTCTGAAGTGCATATACCTTTGAGAACAACAATTGCTAAACCTTTCTTCTCACATTTGTTTTTACAAAAAGTCTTGATGAATCTGATATTTGCAGTGGCTGAGGAGCTCATCTCCATTTCTTCAAGAAGAGCACATCTATATGGTAAAGTCAAGTAACTACTGCAGGATAATTAGGGTGAGGATTTTAAAACCTGAAATTTTTCTATATTGAAAAACAACGTTACAGTGTTGCTGATGAAGTCATCGCTGAAGAAGCTAGGAGAGGTCAAATTGCCAAGAGAGGACCAGTTTTTGTTAAAAAAATGACTACTTTTAGAACACCCTAAAGGGGACTTCTGTGAGGGGAGGATGACTGGAGGTGTTTTTTCCCGTGTGTTTTTGTGTTGGGTTGGTTTTATTTTTTTTTCAGAAATTTTATCATTTATTCCAATCAATTATTACCACACCCTCCAATCCTTGCACTTATGAATTTATGTTGACCACTCACATGGACGTGCTTATTTCCAACTGGCAATGACTTTGTGAATGTCAGATGAATCAAAACAGATTAAAGTAACTGTACAAAAGCGTTGGATAAAAACAGGATTGGAAATGGAATAGGAGCAGCCATAAAAAAAGAAACAAGATCTCCAACAGTATCTATGCTGTTTGATTTCTTTTAAGTAAGCAAGTCATAACATCTACCTGTTCTAGTCACAGGGAATGACTGCAAGCATAGACTCAACCAAGGGATTCAAAATTCAAAAAGACTCACTTATTTTCTTGGTTTCTAAGCCACCTGGCTATTTTGCTATGTCACACTACTGGCCACAAATACAGTCTTAATTTCAACAGAGAAGGCTGGAATAAGGAGTTTCAAGGTAGAAATTTATAAACTGGTGTTAATAAATAGAGATTCTACTCCACATAATGTTGTGATTTTCATATTACAAACAGAAATGCTTGCATTTAAATACTGAACTAGGAAAAACTTGTTGTCTTAAATACCAAAGTAAACCTTTTTTCTCATACTGCTCACTTAAAGTTTCTTCAAAACTTTCTGTTCTGTTTAGCTTTCTACTACAAAATTAAAGAAATTAAAGCCTGCTCATCTTATAGTTAGGGAAAATAACTTTGCCAATTTCTGCCAAGAGACACAGGTGTGATTGAAAAGTCTTTGCCTCCCAAACAGAAAAACTGCAGTAAAGTTATTTTTAAAATGCAATATCTGGAATGCTGAACAAAAACAAAAACAAAGCAAAACAACAAACCAAACAAACAAAGAAAAAACCCAAAAATCCACCCCAAAACCAACCGAACGAAAAATATCACCAACTCATTTGTTAGCTATTCGATCATCACAAGTTCCTAAGCATGGTCTCAAGATGGTGCAGCTTCTATCTGAGCTTTCTTCTTAAATAAAATAGCTTTACTTTTTAAGGCAAACTGAACTCTATCCCTTCTGGAATGTATAGATAGGAAAAGTAGGGATTTTTGTTTAAAATTTAAGTTAGACTTTACAAAAAAATTCTTCACTGAAAGAGTTATTGTGCCCTGGAATCGTCTGCCCAGGGAGGTGGTGGATTCACCGACCCTGGACGTTTTTAAAAAAAGACTGGATGTGGCACACAGTGCCATGGTTTAGTTGAAGAGGAGGTGTTAGGTCGTAGGTTGGACTAGATGATCTTAAAGGTCTTTTCCAACCTAGCTCATTTTGTAATCAATGTGATCTGGAGCACAGGCAATTACTTGCTTTTCTTCTAACTAGAAGAATATTGTTATTGCATATCACTGAAGTGTAATGATGCAGTTCTTTGGGTACTTCATTTTTTAATTTCCACAGCTTCATATTAGGTATATTAGATCATTATAAGTGTAATACCAGCTCCAGGTGTCACCAGATTGTACATAAATGGATATATTAACTGCCACTATCAGAATTCCTACCTTAAAACTCTGAAATTCTTTTGCTGCAGATTTTTGTCTGAAAAATGTACTCCTTATTGCTTAAAATGACAGCGAATTGTTAACTTTTGTTATCCAGAGGTAAATCAGAATAACTTTGGTACATAGAACTTTTATATCAGTCCAGACTTAATAGATGGTCCATTCAATGGGGCTGTTTTAATAATTCCACTATATAAATAAAGTCAAACATATGCACAAATATCCTTTATCAAAGTGGTTTTGTGCATATTTATTCCTTGACGCTTACGTCATTTCATACAAGTGTAGATGAGGAAAATTATCTGAGGAAAATAAACTGGTTGGTTTACAGTTTCTTCCCTCCTTCCAAAGAATGGAGTAACTATTAACATTATTCAGTAAAGAATCACCATTAAAAGAAAATATCTTCTAAACCAAAGGAGATATATGAATAGATGGTAATTTTACATCCATATGGAGTTTGAACTTCATATCTTGGCAGTTGCCTGCATGGAATTTCTACTGATGATTTTCCTCTTCTGGGGATTATTCTTTCTCAAAAAATTTCTTTTACTTCTTTTGGAAAAAATTTAATTACTGAAAAAAAGAAACTATTTGGAAACAGCAAAACAATATTAAAAAATCCAAAAGAGAAATATAAAAGGTATACAAATGGTAAGAATAAGAAAAATTTTAAAGGAAAATTAAAAGTCAATTTTAAAAGTACATTTTAAACCAGTGAATAATTTATTTTGATTACAAATTTCAAACAGAAAGGAAATTTCCTCAGTTCAACTTTGTTGGCATTGATGCTCTGAAAAGCCTCTTGGAAAAAAAAAACTCTTGCTAACTTTTCCGACTATATACTTGCAAAGGGCTAAATACACATTTCTTTCTCATATGTCTATTTTAAATATTTTAATCAATACTGAAACACAACTGTAATTTATTTATTAATATTCATTTAATCTACTATTTTCCATTGAAAAGGATTGGCGAATGCTTATTTTTGTCAACTGATTTAAAGAAAAACCTCAAACTGGAAGACATTTAGTCCTATGTTTAGCTTTTGCATCTGAAACAGACAGTGCAGTGCTGAATGAGTTGTTTTTCTCAATTCCATCTCTCCAAAGTGGGAAATCAAGCTTATTTGGGTTTTTTTTGGTCGAGTTTTTTTTGGTTGGTAGGGTTTTCTTGGTGGTGGTGGGTTTTTTGGTGATTTTTTTGTTGCGGGTTTTGTTTTTCCCCTTGAGGTGTGTTTGAGTGTCAGTGTCTGTGTTTGTTTTCCCTTGTAATTTACACCGCTTTTCAAGGCTGGCCACTTCTTTCATACATTCGTAGTACACTGTGAAGAATACTAAAGCTATACTGTAAAAAGCTCTCAGATCGCTTTTCTTTGTATCTGCCCCAATCGTGGCTTAATTGCAGTAATGTGAGGAAGGTCAGGCTGCTATCCCTTCCAGAGAGTATTTCCAATGAAAAATGGAAGGCCGGGAAAAAAGCAGACACTTCCTGCTTCAAAAGTTTCCCTTTAATAGTCTTTGAGGACTGAGACCTCAGAGTACTCTGCATGGTACTCTCACACAAAATTTTAAACACAGCTGTCTGAGTTTCTCTTGCTGCTGCAGCTGCTAACAGTTACATTAAAGGAGAGAATGTGAAGGTGCATAGAGGACATTTCAGTTGTTATGTTTTGAATGCACTGGGCTTTTCACTGACTAGAATATTCGAAGTGTGCATTGGACACACACCAAATTCTTTCGATCTTTTGTTTGAATGGTATGCTAATGTTAAGATGAATGTTGGAGATTTACATTTCTTTTTTCTCTTCCTTTAGCAGATTTAAGAAGTAATTGTAATACCTGCTGCTGGATGGGCAATGCAGTGGGATACAAGCAATCCCACAGATTTCTGGAATGCTTCGGAGACAATCATTTGGCACAGAGACTGGACAGAACAACCAGAAGAGAGACTCTGCTGTTACACATAAATAGGGAAGACCTAATCAAGGATGTGGCAGTCATTGTCAACCTTAATCTGACTGACTGACATTGAAGCAGTACTATTTAAGATCCTGAGCGAAGTGAGAAAACATATGACTGCAATCAAGTGCTTAAGCTCCAAAATAATGCATTTTGGCTCATTCAGGAAAATTATAGGCAATACGAAAGAAGCAAGGCAAAGACTAAGAAAATATATGCCTCCTGGCCCTTGATCTGGCAAGGTCTGCTCTTGGGAATCCCAGCTCTCTGCACCTAGTGAAAGGCTCTGGGGAAGCACTACCCACAGCAGAGGTGAGTTGAGTTAGATATTGCTTAAGTGAAGTGGACATAAGAAAGTGTGACCTGTTGGAAATCCTCCGAGAATCCTGAAGGAGGTGGATGATGTTGAGAGGCTGCTCATGAATGTCTTCAAAGTGTTATGCAAAAAATGAATGAAAAAAATGAAAATATTAGTTATGCGCATTTTCAAAAAAAGAAAGGAGGGGTATTTAGGTAACTACAAACTGGTAGGCCTAATGTCAGTACTCAGGAAAATTGTGAAGCAAATCCTCTTGAAATGTTTTGGGAATCAGAACAGAAAGATTGTTGGGAACGGTCATCTTGGCCTTACTAAAGGCAAATGGTTCTTGACCACACTCATTGCCATCTATGAAGAAATAAAAAGCTCTTCAGGCAAGAAATGAGCAATGGATGTTGTTAATATTGACCTTGGTAAGCATTTCAGACTTAATCCCTTGTCTAGTGAGTACCACGGATCAGCTGAATGTGGTACTCCTCAGCATTCAATGCTGTGGAACATTTCCATCAGCAGTCTGGATGTGAGATGATCTACTCCTACCTTACCAGGGACATGTCAGAGGGACCTCCAGCTGAAGCAATTGGCTGCCAGGAACTTCAGACATTTCAAAAAGGTCAAATGCAAAACTTTGCATGTGGGATCAAACAACCCAATGCAATGGTGCAAGCTGCAGACTGACTCAAGTGGGGAAGCAACTTTGCTGAAAAAAGCAAGAGGCTGCTTAGGTGGCTTCAAGATGTCCCCTCCAACCTAACTTATTCCATGCATCTATGAACAGGTTAGCATGGAATGGCAGCCAATTTCATCCTGTATGACCTCAGAGAACTAGAATTTGTAGAGGGAAAAAAATGATTAAGATGCAGTGCTTTCTCTCTTTTTCCCTATTTCTTGGTAAAAGTCAGAAGGATGGTTTGCTCTCTGTTCAGCTCTTTTCAATTACTCTTTTTGCCTACAGAAAGATAAAGTTAAAAGGATGATTTCAAATAGACATACAAAAAATCAAGGCTTTCATTTCCTTTCCGTTGAAAGAAACAGATCCCTAAGAAGGTTTAAGAAGTGGTTCAGATAGGAATACTTTTTTCCTGGAAGTTGTGATATGAACAAAATTCAAACGAATTTTCTCCTCTACCCCCATTGAAGTTGCATTTTTCAACTAGCTTCAATGATAATTAAATTTAAAAATGGGGAATCTAAGCCTAAAAGTAGTAAATAGCCCCACCAAACCCAAGGAAGTAACAAAGGAAAGAACTGGGCAAAAGACTTGGGTGAAATGTCAGTAGTTTAACCAACAGAGAAGTTTTACATTAGTAATTGCTTTTTGAGCATAACACAGCTGAACATATAAGGTTTAGGTTAGTTTAAAGGACAAAACTCTGTGCTATAGGTAGTATCACTACAAGACAGCACAAATTCTTAGTGGAAAGAATGATGTTAACTTACTGCCATTTCTGCATATTTGTATTGCATGGATAGAAACTGACAGAAAGTCATCCATTTTGGGGATGTTGGGAAACTGGAAAAAAACTAGGGACAGTTTTATTGATAAATATCTACTGGTTGAAAAATTACACTGAAAATTACTTCTAAAAAATTCCCAAACTGAATTTGGAAGAGGTTCATAACATAAGATGTTGAAGTGCTGAGAGAATTTCTCCTGTATTTTGCAGTATCTCATACATGTCTATTAACTGCTTTGTCTTTAAAAGAGAAAATTCTTTTAAAAAAGTAAATAGATAGTCTTGAGTCAAACACAGTCCTATCAGAACAAAAGGAACAAAAGACATTATTTTTTTATTCATACACATTAATTAACAATCTTTGATTCATAAAATAGTATCCAAGCAAATAGTAAAAGTAAAAATGTTGTTTTGAAATGAGTTGTTACATATTTTCACAAGACAAGGTCTGAAAGCTTCTTAGCTCTGCCTTTGTAAACTGGACTGCATGAAAGAGTGGAAAGCAGATTCTAAAGAAAAGATATGCACTGAGTGTTAGCTGGGTTGAGCTCAGAGGTTTTACATACTGCAACTTTGGGAATGTGCTGGCATAGTGCCCCCACTACCAAGCTCCTTAACATGCAAAGACCATATGGGATTTTGACAGTAGCAGCATGACATCAGTTCAATTTCCTTCTTCTTCTAAACCTTAAAGTATTCATACACACAGAACACTGTTTATCTATCCAACTGAAAGTTAATTCTTTTAATACATGGAAAGAAGGTAAAGTGATTCCTGGTATATGAGTCTGTACAAAATATGGGTTGATGTGAATTTTGTACATTGAAGAAATTATAAAGAATTAGGATGTTACAGGGTCACAGGTAACTGTCTGCAATTACTTTAGATAACTTTATAGTTACAAATTAGGAAACAAGGAAACATTTTCAACAAGAGTGGGAGAATTTGCGTTCTATTATACATTTTGGAAACAAACTTCTTAGTTTTAAAACAAGCCTAATAGTGTATAATTTCTGTTTTGTATTTTTAGAATGCTTTGAAGGTTTGACACACCTTAAGAATTATCATGTGGGCCTGTAACAGCTGTAATTTTGACAGTTACCCTCTTCATCAAAAGACTTTTCTCTTAAAAAATACTCCTACAATGAAGGTAGAAATAGACTGTGATGTACAAAGTAAACATCTATATGTGGCTCCTTAATAGCTTTTTAAAACAAATTTCGCCAGTCCTTCTGACAAAATATGGACATCTTTTAGATACAATTGATTTTGTCTGTCTTATCACAATATGGCCTGTTAACTATTTTATTATACCTCTAACTTAAAAACATAAAGTAAAAAAAAAGGAAACTTAGCCCTTATCATACACAATGTTGGTCGTAATTCCTTTCATTCACTCTCAGTGACAGCCCTAGCATAAAACAATTTAAACTTCAGAACAGGAAGAACATCACAGTTTATAACCATACTATAATTCCTCATGATAGAAGCAATTTCCCAGCCATCAGCAAAAGAAAACGCAGTGAATTCCCATAGGAAGTAAGGATCATCAGAGATATCTGGCTCCAAGTGCAGTGTACAACCCAATTTTCTCTAAAGTAAAAATTTACCAGATTGCTACAAAATATAAGTAATAAAACATTGGGGGAAAAAAACCCATACCAAAAACCGAAAATGGCTGATTTCCTATGACAAAGTGACTTGCTTAGTGGATGTGGGAAAGGCAGTGGATGTTATCTAGCTAGACTTTAGTAAAGCTGTTGACACAGTTTTCTACAACATTCTCCTAGAGAAACTGACTTTCCATGGTGTGGAATGGTGTAAAATCACTGGGTAAAAAACTGCATGGATGGCCAGCCCCAGAGTGTGGGTGAATGGAGTTACGTCCAGCTGTTAGCTGGTCACAGGTAGGGGTCCTAAGGGCTCTGTGTTGGGGGCAGTCCTGTTCAATACCTTTATCAATGATCAGGGATCCAATGCACCCTCAGTAAGTTCGCAGATGACACTATGTTGATTAGGAGTGTTGATTTGCAGGAGGGTAGGAAGGCTCTGCACAGGGATCTGGACAGGCTGGATCCATGGGCCAAGGTCAACCATATGAGGTTCAACAAGGCAAAGTGCTGGGTCCTGTGCTTCAATCACAACAACCCCTTGCAGTGCTACAGGCTGGGGGTTGAGTGACTGGAAAGCAGCTCGGAGGAAAAGGACCTTGGAGTGCTGGTCAGCAGTGGCTGAACATGAGCCAGGAGTATGCCCAGGTGGCCAAGAAGGCCAATGGCATCCTGGTCTGTATCAGCAATAGTGTGGCCAGCAGGGACAGGGCAGTGATCGTCACAGATGAGGCGGCACCTCGAGTACTCTGTTCAGGCTTGGGTCTTACGAGAAAGATATTGAGGCACTGGAGTCCAGAGAAGGGCAACGAGGCTGGTGAAGGGTCTGGAGTACAAGTCTTATGAGGAGTAGCTGAGGGAGCTGGGGTTGTTTAGCCTTGAGAAAAGGAGGCCCAGAGGGAAGCAAAGAGGTTGTACCCAGGTGGGGTGCAGCCTCTTCCCCCAGTTAACTGGTGACAGGATGAGAGCAAATAGCCTCAAGTTGCACCAGGAGAGGTTTAGATTAGATACTAAGAAAAATTGCTTCACAGAAAGGATGGTCAAACATTAAAACAGAGTGCCCAGGGAAGCAGTGGACTCAACCTCCCTGGAACCGTTCAAAAAATGTGTGAACGTGTCACTTCAGGGTATGATTTAGTGGTTTAAATGCTGGTGATGCTAGATCGATGTTGGACGTGTTCTTTTCATCCCTAACAATTCTGTGATCCTATGATTCTATATTTTTCTATTATAAATTCAGTATACAAATTATGTACTATTGACCTTTACTGACCTACTTTTTCAAAGATCATATGAATTGTCTTTGTAAATGATACTGTTTTAACACTTAAGCTTGAAATCCGCCCAGAGATTTTAATGCAATATTGTGCAAAGTATGCTCTAACTTGTTTGAAAAAAATTCAGCTTTGAACTTTAATCATAAGCCAGATCCTGTACATTATTTCATTCAAAAGAGCTCTTCTTTTGGATGAAGTTGTTAATTATAAATTCTTTTTTTCAATCAATTATTAAGAAAAAATATTTAAAAGATTACATACAAAAGAGTTTCCTGGCTTCCAGTTGTGTAGGCACAGAATTATCATTTTGTATCATCTGTAAGAATGATGTACCCATGATACATAGTGATGATATATACTCTTAATAGCTTTGCATGGATCTCTGTAGATCATAAAATATTGTCATATTTTGTTGTTCTTTCCTGTAATGGTAATGGAGGACTTGTTAGCTGAAGCTGAATAAAACCTTAAAATCTGCAACTACAGTAAAAATTAATTTTTCCTGCAGCATACAAGATTGGTACTGTCTATTAGATACCCCCCACACCATCAAACAAGCTTCAATAAACATTAAAGGTATTTGGTAAGTGTGTTTCCCACATAATTTTTTAATTTATAGCTATGATGCCTTAGGTTTTAACTTTTATGTTTTCAAATTCTGTACTGCTTAGAGTGTAACTCTGAAGTTCCTTGTAGCTTGTAATTCCTACTCTCTCGTACTAGGTAGACATAACAAAGCCTCTCCGGGCTTTGCCTTCAAGGACAACCAGGCTGGTTTTAGGCCCAAAATGTGTAAACGAAAGATTCTAAGGGGGGCAAGCTGAGGGGCGTTACATCGCTAAAACTGGGGCTTTAATTGGAGAATTAACCCTGATATGCAAATGGTCCAAACCTATAAAAGTGTGAAGAACTCGTGACCTGGGGTCCATCTTGGGGTCCAATTCTTGGAAGCAGCCTTTGGCTCCCCCAGGGTGTACCTTGAAGGCCCTTCAAATAAATACCTGTCTTTATTCCCTTACTCTTGTCTAGTCTCTGTTTCTAGGTGGCTGGAGGAGGCATAAGCTAGAAATTATTTCTAGTCCTGAAAAGCAATTTTTCTGTCCATTTCAAATACAGATGAAGATGACTTTTAAAAAGAACATGGAGATAATATACTTCAGTCACAGATAACTTCTTTAAAAATATTCAAACAATTTAAAGTGGGGTTTGCAGTTCTAAATTTACAAATTCAACAAACTCCTAAATTTTATATTTTAGGAATGTACACCGATATATAGTATTATAAAAGTAAAAGCATAGAAAAATAGAAAAATGAATTTAATAAATCTTATTTTACTGATCTCATTCACTTATGCACAAACACAAAACTCACCAGGATATTTATGTGCAAAATTTCCATTTCTCTTGGATAAGTTTTTAGTATAAAATGTTGGTGGTTTTTTGTTTTCTAAGAAGTTTTACTCAATTAATTTTTAAAAGACGTAACTCTAGAAATTTTTCCTATATTACATTGAAATATTCTGAGGTTTCTTAGAAGTGCAAAAAAGATGACAAGAAGACCAAAAAACAAGGTGAAATTTTAATGTACACATACATTTTAAAGCATGCATCTGCCAGTTAATTCAGTGATAGGCAACATATGAGAAAGAGACAGAAAAAAAGGAGACATTTTGGTGAACTGGATAAAATAATCAGTCATTACCACTTACAGGACAAAAAAAAATGTAGTGGTATACTTAAAATTCACTATGTACTTTGATAATAAGTATTTTTTTCCATTAAAAGACATTAGCATTATTATTTCTATCCATAGACAATGTCAATAAAAGCATTTGGGTGTGTGACAGCTGCGCCTGCTAGATAAGGGAAGCATTGTGAAACAGTGGAGAAGTAATTTTCCTGTGACTTATTTATATTCATCACTGCTATAAAAATGAAGGAGGGGGGAGGAAAATCAATCCCAGCATATGGATGGAGAAGCTAAATAATTATTTTGTGAACATTGTGAATTGGTGTGGTGACACCTTTATTCTGGTTCATTTCCCACATTTTTAAGATACTAATCAACACAGTGAAGAACTTTCAAGTGGCTCTGAAATGTATTTCTTTCTTAGATTTCAAGTGTTGCAGGACAGCTGAGCAGATGCTAAAAGCTGTTTTGTGTCTTCTATGTCTGATGACACACAGAGGCCAAAAAGTTTCTATGACATGTAGGTTGATTGAATTTCACAAACATCTAATAATCTCCTGCCTGTAAAAGAAAGGGTTATTAGTTCCCTTCAAGAAATAAAAACATCTTATATCTATGGATGTAACGTGGTACACCACTTCTGAAACCTCCTCTAGGTTGTAGGTAGCTCTGCTAAAAAATACTGCATATTCCACATATTAAAATATCAATTTGTGAATTCACTGGAAGATATTTCACCAAATCTCTTCCACTTCCCAAATTCTAGAGAGACCTGTTATAAAAGAGAAAGGTCTTCATTTCAATAGCAATGCAGTGATGAAATATAAAATAACATGATCTTCTGAAAGAGCACAGGCTTGATTTCTTAGGACTATCTTGTGCTGAATTCCTTGTTTGAGAAACTGATACACAATTTGTTTTTAATGGTACAAAATCATTACTCTCAAAATTTTGCAAATAAGTTGGCTATAAGTTATCATTATCTCCATATGTACACTCCAGTGATCTTTACAAGAGTGTTTTATATCCTCATAAATCCATGTACACATTTTGGGTTAGGAAAAATAATTGTGTGCTCCAAAAACAGCAGATGGTCAAAAATTCACTATGGAGAAAAGTGAGTTCTAGTGCTTTCAGTGAAAATGAACTCTACCGACTGACCAAGTAGTGTGGTCTACAGCCTTCTTGTAACCTGTGCAAAACCCAGCTTAAAATATAATTCCTCCTATGAAGACAGGCTCAGAGGGCTGGGGTAGCTCAGCCCAGATGAGAGGAGGCTCCAGGGAGGCCTCACAGCAGCCTTCCAGGAGCTAAAGGGGGCCTACGGGAAAGCTGGAGGGGACCTTTCCTGAGGCCATGTAGTGACAGTTAGGGATAATGGCTTGAAATTGAAAGAGGAAGGGTTTAGATTAGACAAACATAAGAAATTCTTTACTGTGAAGGTGATGAGACACTGGAACAGATTGTCCAGAGAAACTGTGAATGTTCCGTCCTTGGAAGTGTTCAAGGCCAAGTTGGACGGGGCTTCGAGCAACTTGGTCTAGTGGAAGGTGCCACTGACCGTGCCAGGGGACTGGAATTAGATGATCTTTACCAACCCAAACCCTTCTGTGATTCTGTGATGACTCTCACGGAAGCAATTCATTGTTCTTTCAACTGAGAAAGACAAGGGGCTATCTGAGGCTCTCTATATAAAGGCAGAAAAAGAAAATATTAAGAGAAAGAAAAAAAATAGAAGATTCAACCAAAAATTGTTTTATGGGACTTTAAATAACACTGTAGGAAGACGCTACTCAAATATATTATCCTCTGTATTCCCAAATAGAGCTGATAATTTCAGAATAATTTCCTTGAGGACAAAAGCTCTCTTTAAATCACGATATGAACTGACAATTATTTGCAAAGGTTTATATATAATATAATTAGCAACTATGGATAACCACATATTTTAAATCACTCTTTCCCACTGGCTGGTGTTCAGTAGACCTTCTTGTTGCCTGATCTTAGCAGGTCTCTCTGTCATGTAGTCCCTGTGCTCAGCTTTCATACATAATCCTATGCCTGGCACTCTTTAACTAATAATGTCCAAATAAACCCCTATCAGACTAGTGCTCTCAGAATGACTGTCCAGTCTCTCACCTGTGTTTATGATGCAGCAAGTCCAATGGCACATCTAATCTACAATCTTCATGCTATCCTTCAGCCTGGGAGGGCAAGCTCTGAAGAGCTCTTCTCCCACTCTTTCAAATGCTCTTTTGTGTGTCTGCACACACGTGTGTGCTTGCTCATACACAAAGAAGAAACAGAAGTTCTGTATTAGGACTGTATTGCAACAAACGACTCTCCCAAACAACAAATACTGAATTCTTTCCACCCCCGCAAGCTTCCACTATTGGTAAGTCCAAGATCGGCATTAAACAAACAAGTAAGGGGTACGTACATAGCTTCCTATCATTGATGGCAGACTTTGAATGTGGCATAAGCTGACAGATACGTGCACAGAGCAAAACAAGATGTACTACATAGTTTTGGTTCACCAGAGTTCAGTATTTTTTCTTTTTTTCCTGTGTTGCTGAGAAAAGCTATTTTGAGATACAAAAAAGAAGGCATATGTTTATGGGTGTTTTGTTTAGAAAATGTGACATGCCCTAAGAATGTTTGTCGATTCTATCATGGTTTTCTCCCACATGCTGGTGATTGGTGGCTGTAGCTGAAGCAAATTGCCAGTCATGGTTGCTAAAATTGATACTCTGAGGACATACGGAGACAGTGGAAAAGCCAATGTGTACATTTTGGTGATAATTCCTCCAACAGTAGGCTTATTAACATTTTCTCCAGTTTATTTAAAGTCTGGGTTTGGTGTCATTGTGTCATTCCCCTCTACTCCCTCCCACGTTCCTCTCCCCACCACCCCCTCTACCACCACGGAGGGCAGTTGCTCCCAAATGTGTTTGTAAAGCCATCTTTTGAAAAAAATGTATCTGCAAGTAGACAGCTGCAGCACAAGAAGTAAAGAAATGTAGTCTCAGAGGTTTCACCATTTCGCTGAGGGTAGAATAATCTTAGAGAAAATTGTTTAGGTGAGATTAGAGTCATTCCACATTTACACAAATCTGAAATAGTTTTGCAGGCCAGCCCTGCATGGCATGCCTGTGATAAGCCTGGTAAGAACTAGGCAGCAAACTAATAGGTCAATAGATGAATTCTGAAACTCTTTTACTGTTATATGGATGCTTCTTAGTTTCTCCAGGAGGCAGAGCTTTCAGACATGACATAACAGTACTGACTAATCAGTGTCTCCATATGGTGCAGAAATTTAAGAGAAAAAATAATGTTGATAGGAAAAGTAATTTGAAATGTGTGTATATATGTATAAATGAGTATATAGAAGTACATATGCAATGGAAAAAAAGAGGTGTCTGGAAATTCTGGAAAAGATCTACTTGCAGCATCTCATCTTTTTCACTTGAATTGGCAGCAAAATGAATGTCATCATGATGTAGAATAAAGAAGCGATATTTTCTCTAAGTTTCTTTTTCAGCTGCATCTGGAACATCTTATCAGGTTAAGACACATGGACAAGAAAAATAGTCAAGTTGCTTGGAATTCAAAAATAGTAAGAATCAAAAAAAGCAGGTAAATAAATTAAAAAATAGCTGATCTTTTACATGACAACCCTGGAGTAATGTGCTGTGCTTGTAAGCCCTTGTGTGAAGATGAATCTTCCTTCAAAAGAAGTCTGATTAACAGAAATGCTCAATTTTACTGCCCTGATAATCATCTTTTTTAAAAGAAATTTTTTACTTGTGGATTACTTCATATATTGAAATCACATATGGTTCAGGCCGTGTCTCAGGTGAGAGCTCCGGGGGGTTTGAGGCAGGCAACGTGAGGAGAAGAGTGTGGAGTAAGATGTGTGCTTTTCCATTTTTTTAACTTCCATCTTACAGATTCTTTGGGAGACGTGAAATGTGTTTAATGCAAATTAAAACAAAGTGATTCCTAAATAAAGTTTTTTAAATGCTTCCATATTCATAGCATGTCAAAATAATAGCATTATTTTGGTTTTTTTTGTTTTTACAGTTTCAGGATGGACAATGATAACACATAATCGGTAAGTAAATGTCAGATAAGCCCAAGAATGCGCCACTTTATGTTTAATGCTAACACTAAAGAGATATCAAGGCATACAACAGGGGAAATCTGTTCAGAAGAACTGTCTTTGTACTATTAATGTTAGAATTGAATTGAAATAAATCATACAATCTGCTTCAATATATTTTTTTGGTTAATGTTTAACAATATGGAAAAATGGTAGAATATTATTAGGCATTCGCCAAAGCCTTTTTTTTTTTTTTAATTAAAAATCTAAACACAATTTATGGGTAAAAATTACTTATAGATAAAAATTTTAAATACCAGTTATCTTCAAGCATCAAGTTAATTCAAATTAAGCTAGAAGTTAATGGCAGCTAACTTTCCAGAAATTAAAGTCTTCTCATGTTGCCACTAATTAAAAGCTGACAAGATAAAACTATCTGAAGATGTAGTAGGGACTCTTTGGGCATAATGAACTGGGATTGTTGCATCCCATAAATAGCTTTTAAAACAAGCTGGTGCTATCCCTGCTCATCAGAGTTTAATTGAATCATATGATATTATGAAGAAACTGGAGAATATTTAATATAAGCTGGACAGACCAGATTGAGAGATAATTCCTGTTAAGAATTACATCATATGCCAGTCAGCATATTATGGGACACTAGACCATGGTTGGGAGAGAATTTTGTTGAATGGGAAACTTCAAAGTATTTATAAATTTATTTTCTCATCACAACCTGTATATTAACCAAAAAGAAAAGGATCAAATGTATGTTGGTTTTTTGAACACAGTGAAAAAGAATAGGATAGTAATCAGTATTTGTTTTCCCTGATATTGCACTAAAGAAAACAAATATAAAACAATGGAAGGGATTTTGTTGAGTGCTTGCAACTGTGAAGCATTGTACACCTCATGACCACGTGTAAAATTGAGTGGTGGTAAGTAAAACAGAGAATTTGACCTTCACCTTCCACACTTCGCTGTGATCCATGTTATATTTTTATTAGGAGGGGAGTTGAGCTTTGTGGGGAAAATAATTCTTTGTATCTTACTGTTAAAAAAATTTGGAAAACTCTATTGGCAATGTATAAATTTAGAGAAAAGCGAAATCTCTAACTCTTGTTTCACGTTAAGAGCTGTCTCTAAGCTGTAGCTGAATTCAGATTGCTTATTATCTTGCCACATTAAAAAGCTAAGTAATAATATGTTCTTTTGTGTAACCATCTGATGAGCTTACTTCCATTACTTTTTCCGATAAACTAGCATAATCTTCCCGAAGAAAGAGAAAATCACATGTAAATCTCATGCTACCATTGCAAAAGAGATACACATCCCTACTTCCACCCACTATTCTTTCAGGAGATTCAGCTCTCACTGAAGTGCGGGATTATCTTTCTGTTGACTTCTGTTGACTTCCTATGTGCATGAAGCTCGTAAAACCTCTGGCCTGGCTTATAATTGCTTTTCAACTGTTATTCTGATTTCCAATCTTGCTTTGAAATACTTTTATCTTGGCAGAGATTTGTCTAACTTCCTGTCCGCTACTTAAACTTGGTTTGGGAATTATATTAAAAGTATAACCTTTGAAAAATGGGTTGAGATTAACAAGTGCTGCAAGTATTTAATAAATGTTCTCTTAGTGACATAAAGCATTGGGGTTTTTTCAAGCTGTCAACCAGAGAGACAGTTATTACTATGAATAATAGATTGAGTTTTGAGATAATTTATATTAAAAAATAAATCCTGTATCTGTAAGACTTTTTCTTGCAGAGAATGTCAAAACCAAATTAACTTGGTAGCATTATGTACCTGAAAATAATAGCTGCTCAAAGAATATTTGTTAAATTATTTACTTGACATATTCTGTATTTTTTTCCATGGAAAAAACTTTGTATTTTTATCTCTGTCTGAATTCCCAAAACACTAAAGTTTCTGTCCTGGTTCTAGACAGGACAGAGTTATTTTTCGTGGTAGCCAGGAGGGGGCATGGCCGGGGCCCTGAAGTTATTCTATACCACTGCATGTCATTGCCAGGGATGGATGTAGAAAAAGGGAGTCTCTTCTAGGGAAAAGGGAGTCCTTCCAGTTGAGAAAAGATGGCAGAGAGAGTAGTCCAATATTGTTTATTGCTGGGGCTTTTCATGTAAATACTTTCTTTTTCTATCTTTTATTATTAAATTTGTTTCTGTTACAGTTCTTATTCTTATCTCATTGTTTACAGTAAATTGTTCTTTCAACCCTTGATCTTTGCCTTTTGTGCCTCCAATTGGGGAGGTGAGGAGGTGTGGCACCTGTTTTTAGCAAGAGTACTAAAATTGGAGAATACCGTTCCTAAACCAGGACAGTTTCCTCAGTATTAGAGACCACTGGGACTATTTAAATTTCTGGAACACAAGTATGGTATTTGTGCTACAGAGCAAGATTAAAGCTGATTACCAATCAGACAGCTAAGTAAAGCCTAAATGTTTAGTTGAAGAACATTTCATTTGACACAAAGAGAGACCTCAATAGGTAATGGGGTGAACATAGCAGTTTGTTATGTTCACATTGCATGCATTATCTCCCTGCTTAAAAAGAAATGACCACAACCTCAGCATCTTTTACCTTCAGCTGAGGCCATTGCCACATATCTCATCTGAGGTTTTACCCTTCAATTTTCTTTGGTTATATGGTACTTTTAGACATGGAAGTCAGTATTAATCCTTTTTGAAGTGACAGTAGATTATGGAGAATCTTAAGAAACTTCCCCTAAGGAAAGACTTTTCTTTAAGAAATCTGCTTCTTCAAATAGCCTTCTCAGACAAAGGGAATAATGAGAAATAGTTGATGAGCCTTTTTTAGACAGTGGATGCAAAATCTTCATGCAATCTATATGAGTAATATAAAATCACCTGAACACGTTATATCACTTATGACATGCTATGATTTGTTACAAATGCATTTCATGACTGAAGAGATAAGTTGGGAAATACTAGGAGACTCCAAAAATATAAAGGAAAGAAAACAAAATGGATCTCCTTTGTAGTTTTAAGTATCCATACACAGCAAATAAAGGTAATTGTTGAAGAGATGGAAAATAACTTGGAAAGAAACAAACAGAGGATAACATTGAAAAGACAAGAAAACCAGAAAATAGTACAGGAAACTGAAGGCTGAGGACAACAAAATACTTCACAGGAGATAATTCTGGTTAATATACTCCAGGTGGAGTACATCCATGCAATCACTTTTCAGTGCCTCAGTATGGAAGGTTTCAATAAAGTGGCAGTCATTCATAAGGGTGATCAAATAGGCTTCCTTTCTAACGTATATTTTGACATATTCTAATTCAAAACCTGTTTATCTGACTTCAGACACTTTCTAGTGGTTGGAAGCAAGCTAGATATTACATAAAGTCAAAGAACTGCAGAAGTTTTATGGAACAGGGTTCTATTTGAGCATATGAAAATAAATTTGAAAGACTATATAACAATCTCCAAAAGACTGTGTTAGAGATCTCATCAACTGACTTCTCGAAATAGTGCTCAGCACTGAGGAATAAAATTTTACCACAAGCAGAAAAAAAGAAGATGCAATAGCTTGTGCCTATATTTACACTATAATTTTGAAATTAGCAGCATTATAGAATAAGTAGCATAAAATTTATTATCTCAAAGGTATTTTCCAACCCAAGCGATTTAATGATTTATATATAAATACTTGTAAGTATATATAGATGCATGCATACTCCTGAGTTTCTTTTTTTTTTTTAGGTTCTAGCTAAAGGTTCAAAATAGGTAGTATAACCTGAATCAAAAGTTTTTCCCTTTAGGTAATGTCAACAAAACTGTTTCAATATAATTATGTGTATGGCTAATTTATACTTCTAAATGGTAGGATGACAATAAAATATTTTTCTAAATAGGTACGTCTGTTGTGATTGTACTTTTGATGTCTCACGAAAGGTGAAAAATTGTATATATTTTAACTCCATGATCTTTATGGCAACAGTATGTCTTTTGGTACATTGCAAACTTCTTAACAAAGGAGGTCCTCCAGAACTTAAGGATTAACAAATAATTGTAGGCATTTGAATGCTAAGAACCCATTTTTCAACATACAAAAGCAAATACTAAAAGCATTGCGTAACATGCTCTTATAATTTGGGATTTCGTACTAGGTCAGAGCAGCAAGTTTAAATGGAGGGGTTTTTTTCAGTAAGTGCAGTGGGTCGTTTATCCTCAAAGAAGCCAGAAATCCTTTTTTGCAGTCCACAGCTTCCTCATGAGGGGAAGCAGAGAAGGCACTGATCTATTTTCTCTGTTGACTAATCATAGGACCTGAGGGAACAGCATTAAGGTGTTGTCCTGGGGTGATGTTATAGGGCTTCTTTATTCCTTAACCATCTGTTTAATGCCCAAAGACGCTATATCTTTACGATGGACCCAGGGGGTGGGGCCGGAGCCGCAGCACCTGGGTTCGGGTCGGTTCAACGCACGGGGTCCAGCGGCTCTGGGCGGTGCTCGGGAGGGAGTGCGCCGGGAGTGCTCTGCTGCTCTTTGAGGTTTTATTTTCCTTTTCTTTCCTCTTGTTCCTGCTAGCTGAGGAAAAGTTTGGGTTTTTTTTTTTTCCTTTCCCTCCCCCTGGTCTCCCTGCCCTCCTTCCCTTCTCTCCAGTCCGGGGGGCCCGCGGGGTGGCCCCGGCCGGTCCGAGCCCCGAGGAACGCCGGACCGTTTCGCCTGCTGGGAGGAGGAGGATCGGCGTCAGAGGACCAGCAGGTTTTCATCCATCTGCCCTGCTCCGGGCTACTGTGTGGACTTCTCCTTCCCCCTCCCCTTCCTGGAGATTGGGGGAATTAGTTGTTAGCCCGTGTGGTTTTTCCCTTCTCCGGGTATTTGTTGTATTTTGTTCTTTTTTCCCCGTTCCACCCTGTTTGTTTGTTTGTTTTGTTTTGTGTAAATAAACAGTCTGGGGGTTTTTTCCCATTTTCACCTGCTGTCATCAATTTGCCTCATTGGCGGAGGAAAGGGGGAGGCCCTTTCCCTTTGGAGGAGACGCTCATTCCGGAGCGTATCCTCCTGAAGTTTTGTCTCCAAACCGAGATAGGTGTGTCAGGGGAGATTTAGGATAAATTTAGGAAAAGGTTCTTCACCCAGAGGGTGGTTGGGCCCTGGAACAGGCTCCCCAGGGAAGTGATCACAGCACCAGCCTGACAGAGCTCAAGGAGTGTTTGGACAACATTCTCAGGCATGTGGTGTGACTCTTGGGAATGGTGCTGTGCAGGGACAGGAGTTGGACTTGATTACCCTTGTGGGGCCCTTCTAACTCAGGATATCCTGTCTTTTTATGACTCACAATAAATGAAAGTGAGATTTTAAAACAAAATTATTTGCATTAATTGTTTTTCTATTTAGTTTTGTTGGTTTTGGTTTTTTTCACTTAGTAGTGTTACTTCCGGCATTTCTAGTAGCAGGGACTTCAGGTTTCTGTTGCACATTCTTTTCTTCTTTTTATAAAAATAAGGCAGGTAGTAAATTTTTGAATTGCTAATATCATTGTCTATCAAAAATGGCTTTTTTACATTTTTTTATGTCTGTTTGCTTTCCATTGTGGAGAATCAAACTTGTATTTTTGCTGAAGCACAGGTGACATTAACAAACCAGGGAACCCCTCAATACAAAGGCCTGTAAGAATTTGTATATAATTTCCTATCTTCCTTATTGTGTCTCAGAATGATCTCTCATTATAAATAGCACAGTAATTTTGCAAAGTCCTTGCGTGTTGCTCTTAGTCACAGTGCTTGGAAGATGTCAATTAAAAAATACTGTAAAAAAAAATGCTTGAAGGAAAATTACATGAAATCTCTAACAAAGCTTTATTACTGTCAATAAACTCTCCTATCTGCAGTACATACAGTTGTTAAAACTACTTGGAACAAATTACCAGCTGGCAATTAAGCCAGAAAAACAATAGGGATATGGCATGAAATGAAAAAAAAATGCTAAGAAATTCAAATTCACATTTAACACTTCATCATTCCATTCTTACAGAATGCATAATACCTGTAAATGGGGGTTAAATCTGTGCACCTTTTGGCCTATCTTCTGACAAACTGTCCAAAAATAACAGCACCTGCAATTAATCTAAATTCTTCAACAGATATGTAATAATCTGTATTTCTGTTTGCTGTAACTACATGCTACAGAAAGTTGGGGGTTTTTAAGCATATTATTTACCAGAGAAATAGAAATGTCAGTTTTAAATCCACTCACAACTCCTGCATGATCACACAAGGAAAACTGAAGAGAACACTAGGGATGAAATCAAGTCAAAGGTGGCAAAAGAAGAGATCTTACAAATACTGCAAGATCATTTAGATAAATCCATATTCAAGCATACAAGGGGCTCTTCTGGAAAAATTTATCTATAAATAAAACCACTGATTATACTCGCAAAAAATCCCATCCAAAACCAGATGTTCAGAGTCACTTCTAAATGAAAAAATGTCTTCTTCTGAAAGAACTTTGGAGGATTAATTTTTATGCAAGCAGGAGGAATTACAATTTTTGGATTAGATTCCTAAAGTATTTCCTCCTTTGAATCTGCAGAGATTTGAGGAAAAAGTAGTAAAAGGTAGACTTGGATTGATACTCATATCTCTATTCCAGAAGTGAAAAGAATTAGGATTCCAAGGTGCAGCATGTGGTTCCATCAGTGGAAACAGCACATATCTCACTGAAATGTCAGCATGGTGTCTGGAACCAGAAGACTTGGACAGACTTTATATCTCTTTTTTGAGATTTAACCAAAGCAAATTGCCTCCTCTGGGGCATGCCTGAGCTAGTTAGGTAATCCCCTCCCTGTCCACTGAACTCTCCTGTGCTGGCAATTCAATATTTATGCACGTACAGAATAGTCCTAACCAAGTGCAAGGGAGACTAGAAAAATAGGAACATAAGTCCCCTGTGAGGTGGGGCATGCTCCAAAGATGTTTAACACATACTGACAAGTTCAGAAATGTAGAACAATTAATTCAAACTTACTCTCTGCATACAGAACTCAGAATGCCTAACTCCGTTCTGAGAACATCCACCTGGATGGATACAGACAGTTGCTTGTCCAAAAATCATATGTTAGCTAAGTAACTCCGATTTGTTTAACCACACTTGTGCAATACTATTTATACGCTAAAACATGAGGGAGACCTTATTCCTTTCTATATAGTAGTTTAGTTGTCACAACAGCGATTCCCAGCTTTTGTAACCGATGATTTAGACTTTTGGGGAGGAAAAGAATTACCAATATAATATTTTATTTCCATGGCAGTTTCCATTTTGCAACCAAAGTAGGATGAAATTTTAAGGGGTCTCTTACTACTTTTGTTGGTTTTGTTTGCTTGCTTGTTTTCAAACCGGTTCATTTTCATTCCTCTTTGTAAAACTCTATTTATACTATTCCGGTGGTTTTGCATTTCAGTCTGTGTTGTTGGAGCACACTAATATCCTTTTTTGAGAAGATACAAAAAAGTAAGGGTTAGAATATTTTGGAGTAAGAAATTTTCATTTGTTGTCTTCTTTTTAAACAGATTAAACTCATATCCTAAAGAACACAGTTAACAGCTGAGCAGCATATGGGAGGGACAACTACAGAGACTGCTTACATATTTTACATTGAAGAATAATTTGTTAAAAGAATTCTAAGGACACGATTCAAGACTTCTCATACCCTGTTAAGCAGCTTAGGCTTATCTGTTCAATGCAGTCTTGTCAGACGGCTGCGAACCTGCTCTTCCCTGCCTAGAGAGAGTGTGCATTCTGGCACACTGCTGATCTCAATGTAACAAAAGTTTTTCAAAGAACGTGGTTTTGTTGCTTTCAGAGCATAGTTCTAGTCACAGTCCTAAGATTCCACGTAGATGGACATACGTATATTTTCAAACCTGTATAACATCAGCATTCACTGTGTCTTAATACTTTCCCTGCACAATCTGTTTCCTGTATTTCTTTTTCTTTTATTTGTCTGTCTAGGACATTTTTCTCTTAATATTAATGAATGACATGGTAGACAATCCTACATCTCAATTCCTATTTTGAAGTATAATATTCATATCTATCACCCTTTTCATATTCAGTCCATGAATGAAATAGCAAACAGCACAACCACAGAAATCCATTGTAAAAAAACATGAAAAAGTGTCAGGAAATGTGAAAGTCCATCTCTGCTTAGCTCATAGAGTGAGTATTCTCTAGTGAATTGTAATACTGTTTAATTAGTGATAGGGTCTCTGGCTACTAATCAGAAATTAATTGAGTAAACTAATTGAATAAGATTTTTTCAACCACATTGTTAAATAGCTTGTAAAATGCCACAGAATATACCTCAAATATTGCAACTGACATAAAATCACATACTCAGATGAGCTGTTATATGAAATTACTAAAATTCTGTAAGAAAGAGTGCATCTCTGTAAAAAAAGAGTGCATCTTGTTCAAAGGAATATTTTCCATTTTGAAAGGAAGTGGAAAAGGAGACATGAATTAAGACAAATTCATATTATTTTCAGCAGATTGAATCTTATGGGAAAATATCTGTCATCATTTCTCATCACTATTCAGCTAACAGGTTATCACAGATTGTCATCAGCAGATGAATGAAGTTTCAGAACACACTAAAAATAAATGTATCATTCTTCAGTGCTTATCTGAGAAACACACCTATATTCTGTAGCAAAAAGACACCAGACAACTCTGTTTCCCATAGTTTACCAGCCTCTACAAAACTTGAGAACAGGTCAAGACCCTGCATTTATTACCCTCCTAAAGATACTGTAAGAATTTCTAAAGTACTGCAGGAGCCAGCAGTAAACATCAGGGGAGCTTAACACTGCCAGGCTATCATAGAAAACCAGCCAGCCCAACTCTGAAGTCAGTCTCCTTGGAAAAAATCCAGTAGAAGACAATGGAGTTATGTTGGACATGTAGTGCTATAATTTTGATCTGAATCTCTCCGACAGAATTTAAGGGCGTCTGTTTAAATGAGGTTTCAGACCCTTCTATAGGACTGACTGTTACCTGCAAACACAAAATTGTTTCACTACAACAAATGTTAGTATTTATATCAGAATCTGATAGATATTTGAAACTTTGGCACTACTGCATTTATTCAATGACAGAATACATTTTCCAGGATACTTTAATTAGTTATAGACATGCATAATATGAACTTGACCATCTGATATAATGACGCTATTAACAAAAACCCCCATTGTTGGAACAATGTTTAATATTAATCCGCCAGAACAAATTTCTGTCCTGGAAATTTTTCTATAAATGAATTAAAAGTCATATTTTGTGAAATAAAATAATTAAATGTGCACAGAAATGGAAAACTGGAATGTGAAATTCAAAGTAATTTTTTCAATTATATTTCTTTTTTCTTTGATAATATCCAATAGAACTAATTCTGTTTATGTACTTTCTGTTCTACAAAACCTCTACACCTTTTAAACAAAGCCATACTTGAGTTGAACATAGATCTATTTGTCACATGCATAAAATAGAAAATGTCTGTACTATTTTCCGAAATGTGTCATTATACAGTTCCTGAAGCATAACAGTGAACAGCTTGAGGTTCATCTACTTCTGTCTTGAAAGTAAGCCGAAAATTAAGTCAGCATAGTTTGACAACAATGTGATCTATACATCTGAAATTAATTAGATAACCACGAACAAATTCTAGCAGTTTAAATCAGTTAAATATACAAATGTGTAAAATAAGCTTATTAATTCGGTGTATTAGGGCAAACCTGTTATTTTCATTCTTGTGCTACATGAAATTCAAAGTTGCAATTAGCAGTCATCACAGGAGTTTTTGTACTTCGGGTCCGCAAAATCTTTAGCAATTTGAGATCAAAATAACGCTTGGGCACTGCAATAGTTACAGTTAGGATCAACATAAAGTAGTTCAACATATAAGAGAGTGAAATTATCTTTGGAAAACATTTGACATAATTTGGCTGGTACTTCTGAGCACTAAAAAAAGCTAAAATAAAACTTAAATTGAACTGAATTGAGAGACAAAACATGAAAAGATAGTAATGTAGAATGTACTTGGATTTATGCCTGTGGGTTCTTTCAAAATTATGCCAACTTTCATGGATACCCAAGTTTAAGAAAAGCCTGTTGCAAATGTGCTCTAAAATCAGAGGCTTTAGGGTCTCAAGAATCAATAATGTGGCCCATTCAGTCATGTGAATGCCTAATGTTTCTGTTTCTAATTTATTTGTATTTTTATTCTCAACAAAGTTTCTTTGAAGCTCTTCTCTGTACAAATGTTTGCATGTATTCCCCTTTCTATGCAGTGGTTGTAGCATGTGACTGAATTATATTTCTGAATTGCCTTTTCAGCTTTATGTATTCTTAGATGCAAAGATCCAATTCTATGGCCATTGTTCTTCTGTGAAGTGGGAGAGCTTGAACCTATATTCTGGTGTCAGAATATGAGAGAGTAACTAATGATGTTACATCAGTAACTTCAACTGATGTTGAAGTAAAAGAAAAATACCTCATTTAGATTGTTTCCTTCCTTTCCTCCATCATTATTTTAATCTCTTTTTCAGCTTTAAATTTTGTTCTGTGTGAAATGAATAAAAAATTAATCCAAAATTTTCAACAAGTTCACTTTTGAAACATAGCTGTGGTTCTATATTTCACATTTTCAGATGTAGTTGGTATAGTTCCAGCAGCTAAAAGTAACACCATTCCCATTTAAACTTTCCCATTGAAGCGCTGGTGTGAGTTAGAGAACTAAAACATCCACTTCTAAAAGACATGCTACGGGGTTTCTGCTGAGTGATAACAAGGCAAAGTCTGGCCTGTCCATTATGGATGCTTTCTTCCTCCTGTAAGAAATTGTCAGACAGACCACATGTCCTAATTGGGAGTAAGAAACTTGGGCAGCAAGAGTAACTTCAAAACAGAATATTGTTATTTGTGATGGGAAAAGGTAGGCAGGCCTATTTTCCTCCAAAATCCTAACAAGGCTCCAAACCTTACTGATTTTTCTTGCCTAGAGACTAGAGTAACATAGGAAATAAATCTTAAGTATTAATGTATTTAAACTATCCTTAAGCTCTCCTGCAAACCATCAGCAAAATAAACCTCCCTCTCAATTACATATACATCTAAGAAACGTCTTAAAAAGTTCTCTACCCAACTGCATGTGCATTGAACAAACAGATGGAGAACACTGCTAGAACATAAAATACATCATACACTGTAAAAAGACTATACCCTGAGAGCCTGCCAACCTAACTAATTTTCTATATATACTGCCCTGTCCCTTCCTGCCATCCAGTATTTCAGGGAAAACACAAGACTTTTCTGCCTTTGTATCCTTCAGGTTGTCAAAGCTATTGCAAATACCATCAAAACCTTGGCCTTGTTAAGCACTAGCAAAGCAGCATATTAGCCTTACACTAGTCTACTCAAAAAGTACAGTAATACAGTGAATATATTCATTTTTAATCACCCTGTATCTAACACTACTAAAGGTTTTCAGAATTAATAACTGGGGGGAGGGTTTTATACCTGTTTCCTTGACCTGCTCATTACCCTTTTTTTCTTTCAAGTAACACAGTTAGGAAACAAGAAACCTAAGCTAACAATCATTTAATCAGGAAAATTTATCTAGTACCTCTTCCAGAGTCTTGATAGTAATAAATTACGTTAAGATATTTTAGTCTGGTCTTCTCAGAGACATTTGCCTTTACATTTCGCTAAGATCTTCTATTTCCCACATATTTTGCCCTATTTAGTCCCCACTCTTCAAACTCCGATGATCTTAAATGCCTTTTGGTGAACAGAAACAGTGGGTTTATTTAGTCTGTAATCAATTTCTGCTTAACTCAAAGTCATGAAGTGTTTAACTAATATTTCCATACTAGTCATGTAACTGAATTTTAGGTGAGAAAAAAAAAATATTCAAATATTTAAGAAGCAATTAGCCTACTATTCTTACTGCTATATTAATAAATTTTTAGCTTTTTAATAATTCTCTTCAGAATATTTTCTCTCAACCCTCAGTCCTATTTCAGAAAGTTGTAATACTAGCAGAGTTTTTCTGCTGTTTATTGATCCAGATCTGAGCTGTTTGAGCCCAGCTGATTTTTCTGTTTGTCTTTAATCGATTAACAGAGAAATGACATTCCAGCTGAGCATTTAATGGTCAGCAAGATCCTTTTTTGCATGGTAATTTTGTTTGGTAATATTTGAACAGTCTGAAATACTAACTTCGCATTCACCAAAGTCAGACAGTGAGGCAGACATAGATTCTGAGTTAAAACCAAGAAAACTTCAGGTGACTAACTACCCCACAGGTTTCTATCATTTCCTGTAGAAGAGAAAAAATAAATCTTGGAATACCTGTGAAAGAAAAGCAAACTATGAAATGCTGTTACCTATCTAGGATAGCTGCAAAGGTAATTCTATTACCTTGGGACAAATGAACCATTCACAGATGTAAATGTGAAATTACCCAAAGTTTCATATTCAAGTATTTGTTTTACTGGTATGTTAAATGGGCAGACTCTTAAAAGTTTTCATTTCTGTTGTTTAATCCTCTAAGCAGTAAATGCTCCATGAGATAATTTAGTGTTTTCTAAAAAAAGCTAATTTCCTTACTGTACTATTGATGTTACCATAACTTTCTTTATTTTGCCACACCGGGAGTTTAAATGCTTTGTATGCCCTTGCTACTAGTCATTTAGCAGTTTTTTAGACTTTCTGTTGCCCTGTGCTTTAGTGAAATAAAAGTTAGAAAAAAACTAAAATAAACTAAAACTTTCCATCTGTTTGACTTTTTCACACTGCACCAGAGCTTTTTGGACCATTGTTATCCTGAAAACTACTCAAGTCAGGCAGACACATGATGGAGAATATGTTGTACTCTAATTACCACAGAAATGTTTGCAATTTAAATATAAGAAATGGCTTATTATAGTGATCATGTCAAATGTAGTGGTGTCCAAAAATAAAATCCATATTTGGAGTCAGTTTGTCTGGTACAAATACAATTTTAACTTTCTAACAGTGATGGCTTCCATATGATGCTGGAGATGATCAAAATAAGAGGGATGGGAAATAATTGGCTGGAACAGAGGTTTTCCTTTCTTCTTGATAGAAAATGTTTTAGCAGATGCCTCTTAGAAGGAACTATTCCAGCACTCTGGAAATGAAGCACATGAAGCTCACTATTTTAACTGCCAGAAATAAACATTATAAAAGAAAAAGATTTTATTTTGACTGGTATTAGGGGACCGATCTTTACATCCTCACTGCAAGTTACTTGCCTTAAAGTTAGAAGTATATGTAGAAGAATGAGTCATACTATTTTAGCTATTACTTGACAGGGTAGAAATTTGGTGGTTGCCCTGCTCTTGGGCTGAATAATATCTAGAGGGAGAAAAACTCAGAAATTCCTCTTTGTGAAATGGAGCTTTCTTCAATGGAACATGGGAATCACATTTAACTTGACAGTTTCCTTGGCATAATGCCATAGCTATTACCAGTGAGCCAGGAGAAGACTGTGGCCAGTGGAAAATGGAAAAGATTTTTCTCATCAAGCTGAACAGGAGTCTTGATAATAAAGCCAAAATAACAGCGCATTTGGCTTCTGGGTATCTATAAAGTGGATGTGCTCCCACTTATTAGGTGTACTTGTGTAAGGAGTAATGCACAGCTCTAACTGAAGAATAATTTTTATGATAATTTATAGTTTAGCTTCACTAAACTGACTAATTTAACTCACTTGTGTCAAAGATGGAAAAGTATTTTGGGACAGTAGATGACTTTTTTTCAGATCTTGTTACTTCCTGCGTATCTCAGATTAAATAAGTTTAATTATGTTGCCAGTTGTATCCTAGAGCATAACTGGAAGAAGAAACAATGGTTAGTATTTCAGCTAAAGGTTGATTTAACATGAGGTATTTTGATTAAAAATGGGAATTATTAAGAATGGATTTTCATCCTCCAGTAGAATAAATGCTTCTAATAATCTCATGAGTATTCTTTAAATGAATGCTCTCAGGTAAGTAACTTATGTTGAATAATGCTGAAAAGAGGTGCATTTCATAGTAGATAACTATATTTTATTGAAGACAAGTACTCATAAAGAATTAAGATTAAAGATAACTGAAATAGCCAGCTTTCCTAACTGCCTTGACAAAAGATCTAATGCTTTTTAGTATCTTCAACAGACCTTTCCCAGTGAAGTCAAACCCAGATTAAGGACTTCAGGTTCAATTAAACTGGTATTTTTCAATTAAACTTTTTTTTTGTTAAAAAACAAAAAACCAAGCTTTTGATACTAGCTGAAACATAGCTAATGCATAAAGCAAACTGGACTGCTCCACCTTTTTTGCCTGACGGTGAGAGTTGAACACAGATCATATAAAATATTCCAACTAATTTTTCAATATAATCCCTTAAGGATCTGTGACAAAAGATCTAAGATCATCAGTTCAAAGAATCACAGCATTAAAGATGGTAAAACTGATGGTATTACAAAGATGAACGGCAGACTAACTCCTCCAATTCATATTTATTTCAAAGACATCCTAGACATCTAACTATTTTATGTGCTCCTTGAACATCAGTCCGTATCTGAGACTTTCCAGTAGGTCACCACAGAGAAAGAAGATGCTGAATCATGTGAATGATGTGTAAAGGCAGCCCGTCCAGACTTGAACATGGTCCTCAGGCTACTTCTGGTTTACAGTATAATGTTAGAGAACATCCATCTGAACATCCTTTCAGTTCTACTCTAGAAAATATAGGCTTGTAAGTGGGATGGTGGATCTGTAAAAGCAAAACACACACAGACAGAAACAAACTTCAGTTTTTACAGAAAAGTACTGGCACTCCAAATGTGTGTTTAAATATTCAGCACCTTTGCTATTTAGCTGTTAAGCAACAGCAAAATTGTTATTTACTCCTATGTAAATTAACTGATTAGATATGTTAAATATCAAAACCAATACTGTAATTACAAACCTGGGACAGGAGCAGATGCTGTTAGTGGTGTTCTCTAGCAAATTGTTTTCCTGACATGATGGTCCAAGTTCTATTCAGCTGCCTAAAGGAATAATCACTTGTAACTGCAGGATTACCTCATAAGATCATTGAAATGATCATATATGGTAAGGATTTTTCTTTCCTCCCTGTTCTTGGAAACAATTTTAATGCTTTTGCCTCTACTTGTGCATAATTTTACCTGGAATATCAGCCACTTACTCTGAATTCTATCTTTTCTAACATAACAAACAGTTGACTTTCCACATATAAATCTTTACTTTCTCTTAACTGAAACTTAACCAAACTATGACTTTCTTGTTATTGACTTTGATAAAATGTGTCAAAACCTCTTCCCATAATTTTATTTTTCTGTGCATACAAGGAAAGACAGCTACATCATCTTAAATGTAACATACAGAAATGTCACTGTAAACATGCAGTATCATGAGGGACTAAAGCACTAATAGTGCAGAGCTGCTCGTTTTTACAGAGTAAATTTTATACAGGTGGATGAGTGACATTCTCCTTGATTGATTTGTGAAAATTGAACAGAATTAAGAAAACTGAAAGGTCTTTTGATATATTTTTGTGGCTATCACAAGTAAAATTAGTATAAGGCAAAATCGGGAATAATTTCAGAGGATGGAAAAAAGACTGGAGAGAAAAGAGCAATAGAAAATAATTAATTAATATCTCTAAATACACAGGTCTCACAGGAAGTTCTTCACTGCTAGTCCCAGGGGGCTGAAAAGATATTCAGAAGTGTACATTGCCTTTTCTCTTTCCTCCTAGCCTGACCTGGCATAGCTTTTCCTAGAACGACTTATCCTATCTACACACTTCCCCTAAAGTACAAAAAAAGTTTAGAAAAAAATCAGTCGAAGCTATGTTCAGTTGCATGTAAAAGGATTAGAAACTCGAGCTCTTCAGCTGAACATAAAGATGTGTGCAGAATGTAGTAATACAGTATATACAATATATATAGTGTATATATATAGATTGATTTTTAAAGTCCAAGAATGTAACTAATGACATAATCCTTAAATGCTATACAGCTATACAACTAACTCTTTTAGCTTCATTTAGTTACTACTCTATATATGTCATAAAATAAATTTGAAAGAACAAACTCACTAATATTTATAAGCTTTTTTTTTAGCAACTCCACAGTTCTTAAGAAAATAGTAAGTGCTTCATAGTTAGGGTTATATTAGAACTCCAACTACAGTGCTTATAATCATATAAAAGCATCCTAAAAAAAATTTAAAATGAGCAAACATACATTAGGTCATTCCTCATTATAGCAAGATATAACAAAAACAAAAGTACCAATGAGAGGTTAACTGTCTTAAAACATCTCTAACAGAATATTGAACTATATTTCAATGTATGGCAGAGATCACTAATTATACACAAGCAGTATGTCTGAGGTTTTTCATCTATAGGTAAAATGCAGTAAGTTACTACATTTTAATTAATGGAACGCCTTGATATTAGGTAAGGAAATAAAAGGCATTGAGTTAACACAGTTGAATTCCTAGAAGAGGTAAGGTGACACTCCAGAAACCAAATTACAATTTTACTTTCTGCAGTGATGAGGTCCGGAATATGGCTTTATGTCTTCAAAGGGGGTTTGGCTTCACTGGAATTGCTGAATTCCACTAAAATTCTGTGGTTTGAAGTAAAATAAAGATTAAAAGAAAAAAAAGAGTAAAAAATACCCAAACCCACTCCTGCTTCCAAAGCTGGGTTATTTGCACTGAACTTAAAAGTCAAAGCATCACACCTGAAGAAATTTCTAATCAAAGGCTAGCAAAACCTCACCATTCTGTGAGCTGCAAATGAGAACTTTTCCAGGGAAAAGAGACCATTGAAGACATATCTTAGAAAGCTGATGTTGAGGCAGAGCTCTCAAAATGGTTTACTGGTGGTAAAGTCAATGGGAGTTAATGAATTTATTAGCAAACAGAGCTGAGCTTATCATGGCACTGGGAATAGCTATAAGAGTTTTTGAGTAGGGCAAGCTTTTCATACTGTACTGATTGTGGCATTACTGAGCAGCGTGTGAGGCTTGTACACTTCAGCTGAAGCTCCTATAGCAGAGTCACCTGAAGGGAGCAAGACACTCATTTGGTTCATTTCACAGCATTGGATTTAATAATTTCTGCAAATACACCTTTTTTTATTATTAATAATTTTCACTTTCTTTCTCCCTATACAGTCACCCGTTTACAGCACAAAAAGAAGCTTGCTGAGGCAGGGGAAGTGTGTATGTGGACTTTGTTTTATACAAATGTGGTTTTGTTTACTTCAGAGAAAATTCAGAAAAATTAGATCACATTATTTAGTGGCAGCATGTAGAAACTTGCTAAAACTGAAAGAGTGCTGAAAAACCACAGAGTAACGCATGTTGCTAAGAAAGCTCATCGATCTTTTTGAAAGAGTTCAGCAACAAAGAACAGAAACTAGTTTAAGCATGAATAACATATAAATAATACTAAAATAATTTCCCTAGTTTTTCGCACGCTTTGCTTATTATAACTATTGCAGAGATTCAACAAAATGGCTATTTGATTTGTTTTAATGCCAAAGAAGTGAAACCTGGTGTAACTAGAGCATGAAAATTGGTAAAAACAATAGATTTCAATATAATTTGACTATTAACAAGTCACAAAATTTTTCTCCCTCTCAGAAGACAAAATATTAAAATTGTTGCAGTGAGCACAGCAGAGAGCATAAAAATACTTTATTTTCATCAATTTGTAGATTATCATTATAAAGAAGGGACAAGGAAAACTGAAGGAAGGTCTCCATCGGTTCCATAAAAAAGGGATCAAAAAAATTATGGAAAGGAAGATCTGAGAGTTACATCAGAAATCCCATTATAGATAAAATAAAGCTGTAAATTTAAGTGTTGATTTATGCGACTTTTCAATTTGTCCTGGCTGTAACCAGCTCTTCTTCTGTCATTCCCCAGCAGCTTTATAGGTGGATGGAAAGCAAGGAAGGCATTTTTCACAAGCTGCTGATTACAAACTCAGTTACAATTTTGTGTTTAAAAACCTTCACTCAAAATGTTGAAAAATTGGGAGACTTTTGTCATCATGAATTCCTAACAGCTGAGGATGACAGCACCCTTGACTGCACAGGCCTACGTACGTAACTCATGTGAAGCCACTCAAAGTGCTACATGGATCATGAAAAATTTTGTTGCTGCTGTTACAGATTTTGAATGCTCAAAAAGTCCCTGGACTTTCTTCATCTTTGTCCCTCAGAGAAACCTCTTTGCGAATAAGACTTCAGGCAGAAGTGACAAGTGAACTGTGCCGAGGTAAGTACACTCCTCTGGCACATTTGAAGTGCAGATGCATGAAAATATAACTGTTTCACAACCTGTTTCTTTGCCTAGGTTTTGAGGTATCATATATCATCTTCTGATGTTGTGGAAAACACAGAACTCTTAGGACACTTTCATTTTACCAAATGGTCAGTTGAAAGATAGTAGAAGGAATATGAACCCCCTGTCAACCCACCCTACCCTGTGGGTCATTCATCTGAGAGATGTGGTGCAGGAAGGTAATTTTTCCAGTGAAAAATATGCAAAAATCTGCAGTTTCATAAATATTTTTGAATTTTCATAAATGAATAGCAGCTGAATACTCACGCTTTTGGCCTGAAAAGGAACCAGTTTCTAAACACACAAACATATTCTGCCCAAATACCTTTGATCCTTCTATATCACTATTCTGCACAAATAAACTGCTATTTGTTCAGGTCTACCATGTAAAATATTATGACTTCATAAAAGTCAAATATGATGCTCCTCTGCGAACTTTCCCAAATAAAGCAATAGTGTGATAAACAGATAACTTCTCTGCAGGCAAACACAACTTAAAAAATGGAATCTAAACATGTTTAGACTCATTTCATAATTTGAGGGTTTCTTCCCGCAATGACTTTAAACACTGCAATAGTTGCAAAGTCAGAGGGTGATGGTGCAAGGCAGTTAGTCCTGGCTTTTTTGGTGTTGCTCTTTTGAACGTATTTTCCATGACAATGGTAAGCATATACTTCAAAGGTACATTTTTAAATGTCTGGAGAGGCCATCTAATTCCTCTGTGACTACCTGCTCGTCCACTGACCATACTGTTAATCTTCAACACTGACTGTAGTCACAGAAAGCTTCTTGTTACAGTCTTAAGGCATTAGGACTAAAAAATCCAACACTTTAAAGCCCTGCAATACTAATTTTGCTGTTGTTCTCAGAAGTTTGTAATCTCATTCTGAGCTACAGAAACCCACTATTGACAAGGTGGGAGACAATCTCACTCACACGGTCTTGATACAGCTAATTATTCTGCTGTCTTTTAATAGGATATTGACACAGAAACTCATCACAACTACTATTCTGTGCAGAGTAATATAAGACGAATAAAATCAATGTTATGTAACAAGCAAAGATAAGAAATGTCACAAATTTAACCTTTCACAAATGATTATGTATTCAGCTCAAAGGATTCACAATAAGCTGTAAAACCTGGAACAGATTTCATAATTTTGAAAAGATTAATATAGGGGTGATTACTGAAGTGGGGAAAAATAGTGAAGGCAAGGAAGTAGTGTAAAAGTACATACTGTTGTTCTTAAGGGGGAAATTAAAAAGTGTGTTTACAATTCAAGCTAATCAATAAATTACTTAACTTTGAAAAGCAACAGTAGAATCAATGTGCAAACAACAAAATAAACACAAGTAGTTCATTAAGTGAATAAGTCAGGGATCATCTATAGTATGAACAATTGCAGCAGGCAAATTTTAAACAGAAACTGAGCATCAAAAAGCCAAACTTTCAGGTAACTTGTCACATTAACAAGCCTGTGTAAGCTCCAAAAACAGTATACATGGAGATCATTACTGTCTGTCTAAGATAGAGAGTAGGAAGCTTGAAAAGAAGCTTATGCTGAACTAGTCAGAGGCAACCATTTCCAACTGGGAGAATTACAAAATATCCAATATGTATAAAAATGTGTCTGGCCCTGAATTCAAGTGGTTGAAATTCTAAGACACAGATGCTAAACTGCTTGGCTTGAAGTAAATAAATTAATTTCTAGAGAGGAGTGAAACTTGGATCAATTGTCCTAATTTACATCAATTAACTACTGTTTGGGCCAGAAAGTGTTATTTTACATACCAGTTGTGTGTCACTGCTCTAGAATAAAAGGTCTTGAATGACTATTGCAACTCAAATTCCAGCTAGTTTCTTGAGTGCCTAAACAATTCTAGACCATAATGGTAATTTAAGAGGACATGCATTAGAGATGAAAGGTTCTGAAAGATGGCAGTAGCCTATAAGATGCCAGTCATTTTTCAGAAGCAAGTTTTGTTACAGAGAAGAGTTTTCACCCTCTTCCCCTCTCCATCATTTTTGGCAGGATCAGTAACAGAAGAAACTCAAACTTCAGATCTAGGGGTCTTGGTGCCACAGGTCTGCTTGTTCCTGAAGCATCCACCTTTCTTACAATAAGAGCAGTAGTAAATAAGAAAACAAACTGTCATATTTCTTCTCAGATTTGGAGTATAGTTGACTTGTGTGCAAATTTTATGCAGTCTGAGCCCCTAGCCCTATATATTTTTATGAAAAAGACAAAACACTGCAAATACCACAATTTTATATGACTCACAACTCTAACTATATTAACAATATATCTGTGAATAATATGTATGTGAGTGAAATGTCCAGGCAATGACAGAAGGATGGACACCAGAGCCTTCAGATTAAACACATTTTAATGGCTACTATCAATTAAATTTTATGTCTTCTGCAACTCCGGTATAATCAATTTCTGAGTGGAGATATGCTCCTGAAGAGTGTGGTGATTCAGTATCCCTCTTTTTGTAACTTTTTTTTTTTTTTCTGTGGTCCAGTAGGGCTTGATGAGAAGAGTTAATACTAATGCAAATAAATATGCATGTGCACCTCAAATAATTGAAGATAATCTTAAGAGACAATGCCCTGGTGAGTAAAGGGTTTTGATGAGTAACTTCCATGAGGATAGTTACATCCAGTAAAATGGCAAATGGAGATAAAGTGGTGGTAAATACGCCTGCATATTACCCATCGCTGCAGCCCCTACTACTGCACAGAAGGAGTGACTTTGGTTCTGTGAAGGAGATGAAAGGAGAGAAAAAAGTGGGTACAAAAGGGAAATGCACATGGAAAAAAGGATTCCTATGTAACCAATCACATATCTGACATTACCTGTAGTTTTTCTGCAATGGACTAAACTGAAGGCTTGTCACAGAACTCAATGCCAGCAGCATCAGTCTTCAAAATGCAGTAAATTCCATCAGAAGTGTCATCAAGAAAGGTCAGGAACATGCTGACGTTATAGGAAAGCCTGGATTATTTGCTTCTGTGCTTGAACAGATGTAAATAGAAGCAGCTACAGCAAAGATATTCTATAATTAGGTTTCATGCTGGTTTGAAAGCTGCTTGTTGTTGATCTTTTAATAGTAGATAATGCCACAGTTTGAAGCTGTTCATTTGGATTTTCTGCTACTTTAATGAAAAAATTACTATTTTCAAGTTACGTGGGTTTTGTCATGTCATTGTTTTTGTGCTAGGCGACTATAATACCTCTTTTGATTCAATTTTTTGTAATGCTGAGACTTTTCTTAAAGATTTTTGTTTGCAAGACAAATATCTTTGTACTGTCTGATTGGAAAACTTCTATCCAAATATGTGGCAATTCTAACAGTTAGGAATTTGTCCCTGTCACCTTTTAACAGGTGGTAAGGAAATTCAGACTAGCAAAGACAAGTAGATATCTGGATTGTTCCCTCACAGAGCTTGGAAGGATAGTTTAGAAAACAAGTGAACTAGCTAATTAGTACTGAAGCTAGGTATCAAAAAGACTAATCTAGGTTTTTTGCTTAATAAAAACCATTGAGACAATGGACTCTCCCTGAAATATAAAGCTGTATCTTCAGGTCTAAACAAAGAGAAAATGTATAGAGTATCAGTTGTCCCTGACTCTCAATACACAGGTAGCTGGTTTGTAGCTTGTAGATCTATTGGTCAACAAGAATCTTGAGCCTGAGGTCTCCAGGAAAAATACTGCCACCTGCTTTTTGGTCCTGTGATTTTCAAGGACTTTGAAAACAATTCTAAAATCCAAAATTATTACATCATCTCTCTCTCTGAAAAGACTGAAATGCTGAAACAGGAGGGAGGCATAGTTTGGAAATACACTCCCTTCAGTCAAAAGTAGAAAAAGTTCCAGTAGACTATTAGAGACTTCAAATGCTGGAAAAATTGTGCTAGATTTCACTGAGATTTACCAAATTAGTTTAATTTTTTAATTTCTATGTAACAATATGAGAAGATCAAATAAAATCTAAATGGAAAATTAGGGAAAAGGCAAGGTAAATTCCAGATCAGATACCTCTTTACTCCCAAAGAATAAAATGTTCTGTTTGTTAGTTTGTTTTTCTCCTTCCTGCTTACTTGCATGGAGAATATGCAGTGAAACCACATTCCTCAACTTCTTCCTGTTCCACCCCTCACTCCAAAACATCTTTTTCACCTTCATCCAAGGGCAGAACTTGTCCTAGGTGGGAAAAAAGAACAAAGGAAAAGTCTTACCAGATAAAATTGTATGCAGAAATTATTCCTGCAGTTTCTGCCAGCTGGCTCCAGCACCACCCTCCTCCTACATTCCTTAATTTGGTCAAATAGTGAAACAAATATGATTTTTAAAAAATGTCTTTGATTTGCTTATGGATCTTTTAATATAAATTTATCATAATTCCGTGACTAGTTGTTCCTGCATTGCAGCCTTCTTTCCTTTCCTTCTCACTAGCTCTTCATTTATTTCCTACAACATGGAAAGCTACTTTGTAATTCTAACCATGGAAAACGTGTATGCTCATTCCCATGAGTTAATTTAGTCCCTTATATAATTTTCCTTCTCACACTTAATTTACCCTATATTTTATTAGAAAATATTTTGGGATGGCCTTGACTGCACAGTGTCTATTCAGCAATATTCACGTATTATTCAGGTAGCCAGCACCCTATTCCTTTCACAAGCAGAAGACACTGTTTGAGTGTACACTTTGACTGCTGAAGAGCTGAGAGCAGGTTTTCTCTGAAAAACTTGATTAATAAGATGCCTGTTTGGTTCTCTGTAGGACACAAGTTCTTAGTATCTTTCAGAAGCAGGATAATACAACTTGGATATTAGAACTCTTACACCTCTAATCATTATGGCAATAAGAATCATATATCTTCTGTCTCGCAAAGTCTAAGTCTGACACATATTGATGTTTCAAGCTTAATGTGCTGTATTGTTTAAAGCTGAATCTCTACCAATACTCTGATGGTACCAAATCTGTAGCTTGTAGTACATAGGGAATGCTTAAAACTCTTTTGAAATTTCTTGGCTAACAAATCTTATTTATCATGTTAGAGTCATAGACTTGACTGACTCACAGACACCCTTCCATTTGCTTTATATATATCTTATCCCTGTCATATTGAAATCCATTTTGAAGTGAAAGCTGTTCATTCATCTTAAAAGTTGCTGAGGCTGTCATAAGCACGGATAAGAGGACGAGCTCTATTTTTTAGCCCAAAATTAGCAAAAGCTCATGACTCAGAGGCAGCTCAGGTTGTGGTTTTAATCCAGCTTTCTCTTTTTCAGCTTCATTTGTTTATAAGTTTGTTACTGCACTAGGTGCACCAGCACTGAATTGCACAAGTCATTCTCTGCGCTGATACATTGCTGGTTGTCTTTTTGACTACATTAGAGATTCATCTAGGATGACAGAGCAGGTTCAGATACAAAAAATCCGTTTTCATTTATCATGTGTTGAATTATCTACTCTTTGATTACCCTTGAGACTTTGAAAAGGTCACCTAATTAAAAAAATAATAATTAATTCAACTTTGTACATACTTGGGAAACATCCTGATTTGGAGTCAGGATCCCCATGGACCCCAGATACTAGTTTCAGAACTTACTGACCCTTTTCTCAGTAACATGGCTTACAGAGAAAGGCAACACTGATGGACTCATGAGTCAGTTCCCGGACTCCTGCAGTTTATAACCCAATGTTAAAGTAAAAAAAGGGGATATTGATTTCCCTTCAGGCTAATATGCTGGAGTAGAGGCAAAAGTTCAGTAACGTCTATGTATCAAGTCAGCCATCCCTGCTAAGGGAGCAGCAGCCTCCAGCACACAAACAAATAAACAGGTAGCTTCTCCATAATGTGAGAAGCATAATATACATAAACATCCAGAAATCATGTCATGTCAGACAGTTCATCCATTACTTATATACATGTAGTTATATATGTTTTAATCAGTAAGATGGACAGATGTCTCTTTAGTCCAGATGATACTACTGTGCCACCTAAGTTGCTGAGATGTACCTAATTTTCTTCTAGCTGTTATCTTAGTGTAAATACACTTGAACAATTTCAAGGACTTGAACAGACATACAGAAATAAAGGAAAAAACAAGAATATAAACAAACAAAAAATTTTTCCGAATTCATAGAAATATTTCCATGGTTTAAAATGCCTCTAATGGCTATATTTTTCATTACAAAGACAAAATGTTGAAGTATATGATGTATATGAACAAATTTGAATGAGTTGTACACAAAAATATGTGAAAATGTTCTGTGAGACAAGCAGTGAATGCAAGATCTCCAAGAGAAGCTCATCTGTTAATGCCAAGGTGCCATATGAGAATGTGTGAGAAGGAAAACTTCAGTGTCTGGGGAACTTCATTCTGTAAACTCCACCAAATACAAATCTTTGCTTAGACTTCTAGACAATATTTGTTTTAAAACACATGCTATGCTGCAGTTTTTGATATATTAAAAGGAAAAAGTTCATTTCTCATAAGAACTGCCCAACTCTTCTTCTAAAGTGCACTTCAAGAAATTTCAGTTTTTAAGATTCTTATGTTATTTGAGTTATATAAGTGTCAAGGTTTGAGGTGGGAAAGAGTTAATTTTCTTTGTAGTATCTGGTACAAATTTTAATTCATTATTAGAATGATGTTGATAACATGCTGATGTTTGGTTATTGCTAAGCAGTGCTTACCCCAAGTCAAGGACTTTTCAGTGTCCCAAGCTCTGCTGGTGAGGAAGTGCACAAGAAGCTGTGAGGGAGCGTGGCAGGACAGCTGACCTGGACTGGCCAAAAGGATATTCCATACCATGCAATGTCATGGTCAGGACATAAACTGGGGGGAAGTTCCCAGGAGCTGCCAGTGGCAGCTCAGGATGGGCTGGGCATTGGTCAGCAAGTGGTAAGTAATTTTATTGAGCATTGATTTTCTTCCTTGGGATTTATTCCTGTCTCTGTCTCCCTTTTTCATTATGATTATTATTAATATTGTTGTTGTTGTTGTTATTATTATATTTTACTTTATTTCAATTATAAAGCTGTTCTTATTTCAACCCACAGTTTTTAACTTTATTTTCTGATTCTCCTTTCCATCCCACCAGGAAGTGGGAGAGCAAATGAGAGACTGGTATTTAGTTTCCAGCTGGGGTTACACTCATAAAATAAAGGAGAATTAATTGACTTTATGAAAAATAGAACATGATTTTGTGACTCTATTAAAGTCTTTTTTTAGAAGAAGCAGGCATTAGTAAGCATTCAGCATGAATCATACTCTATGATACGGATAGTGTCTTACTTTCCTATAGAGTTTTATTTTAAAGGATTTTTTCAACAAATCTCATATTCTATATTGGAACCATACAAACACCTGTATGTGCATATAGGTGTCTAAGCATTTCCATTATATAAAACATGCACCAGTTTGTTTCTTCACTGCTGGAGAAGCAGTATAGGTATACTCACTCGAAGGTGATAATCTACTTGTGTAGGTCTGGAAGAAAATCTTGTTACTTATTTTAATAAGTCTTTAGCAAAATAGTCATTATGAACAATCTCCTTTACTATTTCCGGGTCAGGCTGCATTAGCACAATACAAATGACTACCTTTAGATTACCATTGTGTATATGCCATTGAAATTAAAAGTACAATTGATTTATCCCACACTCAGGTAGCTGAGACTTCTGGAGAAAAATTATACCTTGGAGAAGATTTTGAAAGACAATTTTCCCTCATTTTTTAATATCACGCAGAAGCTCATACTATTAAGTGTTATTCACTGAAACTTCATACACTTGGTGAAGCGGACTGCTTGGTTCAGGCAGATTAATCAGACTTGTTACCCAGAATAGAATTATCCAAAAATACTTCATGTAATAAGATAAAAAATGATAATCCACAGCTGGTGCAGAGGCGTGCTGACAGTGGGCCTAGTCACTGCATGGGGCTGCCAGACCCAGTGTGATAACAGTGATAAAACTGAGCAGGACACAGTGCTCTAAATCTTGTCATCCAAGGGGAACACACCATTAATATAGGTCTAAGGGGAATCTAAGAATTTATTGTTATTCCAATTAATGTTTTAACAATTTAGATGTCCAAATTGTGTAATACTAACACTCATAGTCCAAATTGACAAAGAATAGCTGTGTTAATAATACAGGTAAATTTATTACACAAAACCATTGTTCTACTGAAACCTATATTGGCCTTCCTGATGACCCCCTGAATCCTAAGGCTGAAAATTTAATTTTCCAGGAAAAGACAATGTGGCATGGGGGTCACTGCCATTGTGCTGTCTTTGGAGGAAGGACTATCATGTTCATGAAGAGAGTTTTTTCCTCCTCCTTCCCAGGAGAAGCATGAGATCAATGATGCATTTCTCCCAAAAGCTAGGCACAAGTGATATTATTTTCCTTTTTTTTTTTTTTTTTTTTGAAATGCATTGCTTTCTTTCCATTGTTTCACAGCTAAAATTTGAAAGATGCGCCTCCGCATCCCCCAGCCCTGTTACCCCAGGGTTCTGTTGTTCTTTGCACAGTGGTCCCCCAGGACTCTTAGGGCTATATCACAGACATTCCCATTGCTGAAGCTAAAACAGGTCAGGCAGCAGTTACTGACCACTAAACCAAGCTACAACCACCTCACTCCAAGACAAGAGCAGACTGATGCTAATGTTCTGCACTGCCTTTCCACAGCAGTGGAACAAATTTAATCTACTATCCAGCCCACAGACTGTTCTCTTTTCACAGAAAAAGAATTCTACTCATTCAATTCAATACTGATATTACTGGCCAGGGAGATCTTGAGCAATTCAAGGATGATTACAGGGTTCTGCAGGGTTAAGACAGAGAGAACAGAGAGTCAGACTGTGGTCTCCCCAACTCTGCCAGTAACCGCGAAAGACATAGATGGCCATGGGTACATCCTGCAAGCTAGCACCGAGCTGTGTAACTCTTGTTGCAGGCAGAGTCCTGTCTTTTAGGACTACATGACCCTCCAGTAACAAAGACAGTGGAAACAGACAACCAACGCTCTCTTTACACTGACCTTGAATATCAAGTTCTGTCCTTACGCCTCTCAGACCTTTAGTGACAAGATGTGGAGGAATGAAGTACTAACAGCAGCAGAGGAATATCAAAGGTAGTAACCACTCAAGTCAATTTGGCATACTTAAGTTGACACTGGAAGGGATGCACCTGTGATTGCTAAGGGATGTTTTAATGAGAGGCCACTCCTTGTTATCTTCTCACAGGTCACAATGATCAAGAAGTTCCCCATTGCTGTGGAAAAAGAAAAAAAAAGTCATTTATATCATGAAGAATGCAAGAGGGAAGATCCAGGGAACTAAAAGCCAATTAAACCTCAATCAGAAAAAGCATACCCAATCATGGGGAGGTGTGTACAATGGTAGAGGCTTGGTGAGTCAAATGACCCACTCACTGAGAATGTGGAGATTGGTACAGAGAAATGTTCAATACACTTTGCTGCTTGATCCACTTAGGAAAACAGAGCACACAGTTGGGCACATTCAGTCTCCCTTTTAAAAGCCAGTTTGCCTGGACAGTGATTTGTGTGATGTATAGCACACCTCATTTTTGACAGTAATGTTGCTGTCATGGGGTTGTTACCTGAGGAAACACAGTAAATATTTCTAAATCCCAAATAAGCCTAGTTTTTGAGTTGTCAGTCTCACTTAAGGAAGTCTCATATGGGCAGCAGAAAGGCAGGCTTAGCTGTCCCAAGACACAGCCAGGTTGCAACCATTTAAATCCGTGCTGCATCCCAGTGTTGGTGTCACAGTCTACAGAACAAAAAAGGAATGTGAGAGAGAGTCAACATCCTATGTTTTTCAACAGCAGGTTATCATTTCCTATTTGTTTTCCTGTTAGGAAATGAAAGGGAGAGAAAACAAAACTGATATTAGCCACACTGACTGAGCTTTTCAGTTCTTGTTTCATCCTAGAAAGAAATCTCTGGATTTCAGTGAACCAAATTGCAGAGGAGGATTGATTGCAGTTTATGAGGGATAAAGTTGTCTATTTGTGTGTCCCCACCTCCCTGCTGCTGATGCTGCCTTTCTTTTTCTATGAATGCTTAAACTTAAATGTTGCAGAAAGATTTCTCCTGTAATGACATTAGCAAAGTCAGAGCAAGTCTGTGTCCTTATGACTCCCAGTCCTGTGCTTTAAACAAACTTAGATCTACTGTATCACTTTATAATCTGATTTATAAACATTTTTACAGCTCTGAAAATCCCTAGCCCTAAGAATGGTTTCTAAATAGACAAATTGCATAATGATAGGGTACACATATAAATATTGTGTCCCTTGTTTAAATTTCACAAAACAAATACATTAAATCAAGTTCTGGCAGGCAACCTAAGGCTTTGAAGTATCTGAATTGTTTCAGTGTGGTTCTTTTTATAAGGAACACTTATTTCCCCAGATGACTGGGGAACATGCTATAGAAAAAGAATGTTAAGTATTTAACTTGCTAAGTTTAAAATAGCTCCAATTAGTGAGCTATTTATTACTTCAAATATTTTCTGGAAGGAGAAAGAATAAGGCTAAAACTTACTGCTGCACTTAACAGAATTTAAAATAAATTATGGTGTGATAAGACCTTGCTACATTCATATTTCTGAAGGTGTCTGAGAAGGCATTTGTCTGTTTTTTCACTAAGGTTGCATTTTAATCAAACCAAGCCTGTGGTTCTCTTTAAATAATATATATGCAAATATGTAGAAATGTCACTTTTCAGATCATTATGTACACGGATTAAACATTCTATTTGGATCTAATTTTAGCCACTTTGCAAATAATCTTTCAGACTGTAAGATTCTAGGGGTAGTGTGGGTTTTGCATTTTGAGAGAACTACAGAACATCAATTAGTAAATGATAGTGTTTTCCTCTGTATCAACCCTTTTTCTTATGTAGGATTTCAATGGAAAACAATTAATAGTGCCTTGTACAGAATGCAGCCAGTATTTTTGTTTATTATTATTGTTGTTATTATTAAGGCATTAATGGCCAAAAAAGGGTAATTAAAGCATGCTTCTGAAATTTTATGAGATAGGGAATAAGTACATTCATTATTCAGATAGAAAATGCACTTTTACTCAGTGATAATTAAAAAAGAAATTCATATGGCGGATTGTTTTTATAAATAATTTTTTTTAATTTCTTTTTTGCATGTTTGTGTTATCAATATAACTGGACAATGTAAAGCTATTGTCACAACAATAAAGCAGGTGGAGGTCTAAGTGGGATTATTTATACCAAGTAAAAAATTGAATCTTTCAGCTAACTTACTCTGGTCATATCATAAAGTGGATGTGGCCAGGAATTATTTTCTGAAGGCACACAATACTAAGTTGCCATAAGGAAGAGAACAGCACCATCAGCTTTGAACAATATCATGGCAAAGATGTTAAAAGATAGCAAATCGCTGAATCATTAATGGAAATTTCTGATTTTATTTCTTCATTCTCTGCAAAGAGAAATGAGTAATGTAGAGTCCTGCCCAATATCAAGGCAGGAATGGACCTACAGCTGAAATGCTTTTACAAATTTTTTGCATGCTATCCCTCTTAAAATTTTAAATGGCAAGCATTTTGGTATATACGAGGAGTTCAGCACTAAAGAAGCAATTTTTCTGATAATTCAGAGAATTTTCAGCTGAGAAATGGATGAAAATTTTTGTTATGGATGTTATATTAAATTATCTTAATCCAAGAGCAAAAAATTTTTCAAAAAAATCATGATCTATGTTCTCTGTGAACACTGAAATCCCTCATTTCAAGCATTTTCACAAGTACTGGAAATTTCAAGCATTTTCACATGTATTAGAAAACATCTTTCTTCACAATTTACCAAGCAGCTAAGACATTTTGGACATAGAATTTTATGGAAAGGTTATCAATACACGGTGCACCTACTTCATGTGATCTATTCTATCATTGTACAAATTTGTAGGTAAATACTATAAAGCAAAAGCACATGTCCATTGAAACTGCGTATACTTACACAAGTTAACATTCTTGTAGCAGTTTCATTTATTCTACAATTAGGATTCTACATCCAAATTTGAAAGGTAATTTTCATAATTAAATTCCAGTAATATTTTAAAGAAGCCATTGAAAAGATATGTTGAAATAGTTTTGAATTTTCTAAAAACTTTAAAAATTACGAATTTCCTAATGAGGAACACTAATACTCTGTGCTTAGCACTTATGCTTTTAAGAGGGAAAAAATAATTTAAAAAAGACATTGATTTGACATCCACAAAGCACAGAGAAGCAAATCAACCATTTTTTGCAATACTTTATTCCATTAACCAGGCAATGAGTTAAAAAAGCAAGTTGCTCAGCTTCATTTTTTCATAGTGTGTTTAGTCTTTATTTTTCTATATTATGCCTTTTTGTTTTCTGTATTTATTTATTTATTTATTATCATGCAGAAGGCAATTTTTTTGGCTCTAACACATCTCTTGAATATCATCTTTACTTATTGGGTTTACCTCCTCCTTCTGCAATAACCAATCTAACTAGACAAGCAAGCAGTAAAATGTCCTATGGCCTATGAATTAAAGACTCTTTCCAGACTTTCAAATTGAGGGCTTGGTACCAGGAACACCCCTTCTTCTATGGGTATCTCAGCTAGGACAGTCTGACTTTTGTGAATTGTAGAATATCACATACATGAAAAATTTGTAAGCTAACAAGTAGCCAAATGATGACCAGAGTGTATATTTTCTATTCAGAAGCATTTCACGCTGTTCTTACTGCTCATGTACAGGATATTGGCTATTATGTCAATCAGCATTGGCTATTATGTCTCACCAGAGACAACCATTTCCATGGAGGCTGATAACAGAATCAGAATTCCCTGTACCTGTCCTTGTAAGGACAATCCTTTACTGGGTTGTCATGCAGTCAATTTACTGCCTAAGCAAGGATAAAGAATAAAATCTGTAACTAGCATACCATTCACCTAGTCTAAAATGACAGACATTGTATACTGAAGTATCTCTTCCTTTCAGTGGATTATAAGGAATTTTGAAATTATTAACTCAGATTTTGCAGACGTCTATAACAATTTCAGGTGAATATTCTAATCAGAGTTTGTTATTCACATAATAAAGTCTCAGCTTGGAAAACCTGACACTGAGTCTCCATGCATTGCTATTTCTCCCAGGAATACTCCCATTCCATGTGGTCCCAGACAGCTCTCCATATCACGGCCAAAACCAACAAGTGCAGTGGGAGTCACAGGCTCTTAACTCCTGTCCTTCTCCCAGCCAGGGCAGCCCCTCCCCTTACTTCAGTTCAGACCGGCAGCTGCCTGATCATCAGGACTAGGTGCTGCAAATGCCAGCTTTGGTGGGACTTACTCCAAGTAATACACAACGCAGTGCACATGCCTAGCCTTTTGGAAGGCATGAAATGCTAAAGAAGCTGAATTCATGCATTAACACAGCTCACGATATGCACGTCTCTGTCTGTCATACACTTAGAAGGAGCGACTGCATAAGGATATGACAAATCATCCACATACAGTGTGTTTGCTCTTATCTGTGCAGACAGAGGGGAGAGGTTTTCAAAGTGTTTCTGCTGCATTACATTTCTTAAGAAATGCACATACTGTTATGTTTCATACAGCAGCTGAAATTTTCCATTTAGCCTAGAGACATGCTTACTAGCTCAGTTAAACCCCAGGTCTTTCCAAACACGCAGGGAATAGATCACCCTGCAGGTAGCTCTCATATATTTTTTTCTGAAACCAGCTGTGACAAGCTTTAGATCCTGAAAGTACATTTATCCTGACAGCTGTCCTAAGGTGTCCAAGTGTGTAGATATGCTCTAATATCTGTTTCTTACAGCACATCATGTGGTAAGTAGTAGTCAGCAAATCCTTCTCCTCCTTAGTCCAGATCTTGGTTATTGTAATTCACTTACAGTTTAAACTGTTACATATTCAATTGTAATATATACTAGATGTATCTCACAGATGAATCTATTTTATTTGAGATAAACTAAATACATTTAACTCCCACATCACAACCTTTACTTTGCCTCAGCAAATAAAATATCCAGGACATAAAAGGCTTTAGCTTTAATTTTTTTTATGTATAAAGGGGAAGCCCTTCTTAGGAACAGAGAGATTTACTTGGGCTTTTTGATTATCCCAAAATTTCTACTAGGACAACTAGTTTTTAACACTGTGATTTCTCACTTGTAGGAAAATAACTTGCACTTCATTCTGCAAATCTCTGTTTGTTTCCAGTATGATATTTTTGTTTATTCAGCAATCATGCTCTATGGAAAACTCCTGACTGAAATTGATACAATCCAAAATTGCAAAATATCTATTGGCTACTTGTTCCCATGTGTTCTTTCTGTGAGCAGCAAGCAGAATAAACATGCCAAACCTCTCCTTTGGAGTCAAATGTAGGTAAACAAACAGGGGAACTAAACAGAAAGGAAAACAGCATAAGGACAATTTGAAGAGCTAGAAAATGACAAAACCTGACTTTATTTTTCAGTGTTTCAAAGGAAAAGGCAAGCCTGCTGGACCACTTGTTTGTGTAAATGCCACAGTTTTGGGTAGCATTAAATACTTTCCCCTTCTATGATAAAAGGGTATGTGTTGACTATCCTCTTAGGAAGTGTGCTTCTAATGCAGAACATTAAAGTTCTTGGCTGCTCTACATTTTTCTTATTAATCTAGCAGAGAAAGAAGAGAAAATCAACCTTTGAAGTGCACTACGGCAACTGCTTTAAGATGTTTAGGAGCTGTCTCTAGTGTAGTTGCCCTTGGATTTACAGCTGAAATTTCCTCCATTTATATTAACCAGACACAGATTGCTTAACATTTAGCCTAATCAAAGTTATGTATTGAATAACTTGTGAATGCAACCAAACTCTTCAATGCATAGCTAATAATGTTTTATATAAAATAGTGATAGGAACCTAAATTTAGAGAAATGTTCCCCAGGTCCCTTTCTCTCACCACTATTTAAAATACTGTTAGTCAACTAATGGTTGGAGATTATTAGTGTCTGGGGTTTTTATCATATAATTAAAATTGGCATTGTCCTATATATAGGACATATGTATGGGAAAAGTTATGTATGTTAGTGCTTTGGGGCTTTATCTTGATGACAACTAAAAATCTAAGGAATAGGACCAGTTTTCAGTTTAAAAACTGCTGACAAACTAGTTAATGACAACATTACAAGATAACGACTGCTTGAAGAGACGTCTTTTTCAGATTTAAATTTTTTTTGAGGATTTTTCTTTTCTCTTTTTCAATATATCTGAAGAAATTGGGTGACTGAAAAGAATAGCTGGTTTTACTTAAGCAGAGCAGGAATCGTATGCTGATTTAAAGAAAAAAAAGTGGAAAAGAGAAATAGAAATAGACTGGAGTTAAAATATTCCTTTTTTCTTTCTAATGAGCTTTCAGTGAGTCAACTAGAAATTTATGTTAAGTTTTGTCATAGTACTCTAGAAAGCATTATTTAGGATATTGAGTAATCATTTACTATGCTCAATGGTGTGACGAATGAACATGGTAATCTTAGTGACTCACGGTGATCTCCTGACATTAAAGAAGTAAAGGCCACATGGGCCAGAACCTCTGAAGCAACAGACACAGATGCAGAGGGTTATTTCTTCACTGCTAAGACGAAACTCAGGGCATCATACTAAGATGAAATCCATGGGCTCCCTTTCCATTTCATCCTCTCTACCCTGCACCTTCCTTGGGAAATGAATGAGGTGATATGAACTTTAAAAAGTTTTCTAAATATTTGTTCTGAATAAATTTTAATGCCTGTAGTGGTTTGACACTGGCCCAGCACCAGGCACCCATGAGAGTTGCTCACTCACCCTCCCCTGCCACAGCTGGGCAGAGGAGAGAAAGGAAAAAATCAATGAAGGGTTCGTGAGTTGAGACAAGGACCGGGAGAAACACTTCCAGGGCAAAACCAGGCTTAACTTAAAGTTACAGAGTGAGTTTATTGCTAACAGAATCAGAGGAGGATGATGAGAAGTAAAATAAACCCTTAAAACACCTTTTCCCCCAGCCCCTCCCTCCTTCCCATCAGCAGCGCAGGGAGACAGGGCAGGGGGTTTTGGTCAGTTCATCACCGAGATTTCCTTCCGCTGCTCCGGGAGAGGAGTCCTTCCCTGTGAGGCCGTGGGGTCCCTCCCATGGGAGACAGTTCTCCACAAACCTCTCCGACGTGGGTCCACTCTCATGAGCAGCAGCCAAACTGCACCTGCTGCAGCGTGAGCCCCTCCCACGGGCACACAGCCCTCCCAAAACTGCTGTGCCATGGGTCTCTCTT
>VZRV01009535.1:108114-234651 GCA_013398115.1 Falcunculus frontatus | reverse complement strand
AGGGGAGGGGAGAATCACTGCATAATCACTCCCTCAACCACTTCTGTGGCATATCCACTTCCAGCATGTTATGGTGCAATGCAGTCAGCTGGGAAATTCTCAGCATCTCACCTGCCAAGCAGGCAAAAGACTAAAAGACAGTTTTAGTGCACTGCACAGTACTAAATAGCAAATAGTTTGGTATCAGCATATTAGCAAAATGGACTCTCATAAAAGTAATAGGGCGTATTCTGTCAGAAGGAATTGTTTCATTGAAAAGTTTCTTACCAGCTTCACTGGCTCCTTAACTGTGTAACTTAGTACCTCTCCTATGAAGACAGGCTGACAGAACTGGGGTTATTCAGCCTGGAGAAAAGAAAGCTTTGCAGAAACTTTATGACACCTTTCAATATCTAAAGAGGGTCTACAGAAAGTGGGAGAGGGACTTTATACAAGGGCATTTAGTGATAGGATGAGGGGGAGTGGCTTTAAACAGAAAGAGGGCAGGTTTAGATTAGATATGAGGAAGAAATTCTTGACTCAGAGGCTGGTGAGACACTGGTACAAGTTGCCCAAAGAGGTTGTGTTCTCTGGAATGCTGCCCTGGAAGTAGTCAAGGCCGGGTTGGGTGGGGTTTTGAGCAACATGGTTTAGTGGGTGGTATCCCCACTCATGGCAGGGGGGGTTGGACCTAAGTGATCTTTAAGGTGCCTACCAGCCCAAACCATTCTAAAATTCTGTGATCTGAGAGATGGAGTTGACCCTCAACATTCAATATATTACATTCAAATAATTAAAATCTTACGCTGTATGTAATGGATATTCTATAAATTCAAGTATAGCACTCAGCTATTTTACCATATAAGTTACTTCTATTTTATATTCCCTTATGAGACAGGATTTCTAATTAAGAGTGCCTTATTCATATTTCTCTTATGACAGAAGTTTTTACTACTGTAAAATAAGCTTCATGTTGCTTTCTTGTTAATATGATCTGGGTACTGCCAGACAAGAAACAAAGATACAGAATATAAAAACAGCAGTATTAAAATATTAAAGAAAGAATCTCATCCTAAATTGACAGCACTTTTATTCTGCTTTGACTCTCTTTTGGTTTGTGGAGAAAAATATGGGAATATATGTAAAGCTACAAACACAAGTTTCAGGTTTTTTATTTCTTTCAAATCTTTTGCACTGACAAGAAGATGAAAGAACATAGATGACTATATCAGTAGAATGCAAATTACACAGGTGTAGACCGTCACTTTTCTCCTATTCTTAAATAAGAGGCATCATGTACCTCCACATTTCTCAGGAGCAGTATAAGTAATAGGAGTTATCTGTTATTGCCTTGTTCCAGAAGAAGATTACTCCACTTATGCTCCCACCTATATCAATGCAGAGATGTACAATGTGCTGCATTTTTCAACTCTTCTTGATTTACTACCTGCACATCTATATTGGAAGAACAGTAATTCACAAGAGTTTGTTCCATTTTTGAAAAATAATATAAACATGGAGGTGTCTTGCATTTTCTCTGTATTGTTTATGTTGAGAACAAGGAAGGCAATAAAAAACCTGATAAATTTATTTGTGAACCCTCATCTGTACCTGAAGCAGAAAATGAGCATGATTCAGAGACTTTAAACTGTGTATTTTACTTCTGTTATCATTGATGATACATTTTGCAGACTCCTGCTTCCCATCTGGTGTGGATCCCAGTCTTGTAAATTGCTTTCAGCTATGTGGTAAGGTCCAAGTATTAGATACAATATATGGAATAGAATATATCCTCCTCTGCTTCTGACACAGAACAGAATTATACTTCATTTAATGTTTCATTTTAATGAATTCTTCATGAACTCTTCGTTATTTCATTTTTAGAACAGTATTATAATTTATCTCTTTAATTTAATTAAATTCCTTTGAATAATTTATTCATATATGTGTAAGTAGATATAGTTCTGAGACTTACTGAAGTCACTAAGACTACTGGACCATTTTCATCTTATCCTTTTTTTTTTTTAATTTTTAAAATTTCTGTTTTGCAGCCACAGGGTAACATTTCATAATATGAAATTTCTTCTTTCATTTAATTTATTCTTCATTTTGTCATATTTCCTCACATGATAGAGTTGCTTCATTTTAAGAATGTACCAATTTCACTACAGGATTTAATTTCTCCATGATGAAAGACAGGCAAGTAATCACAGCATCACAGAATATTCTGGAAGGAGCCCACAAGGATCATCAAGTCCAACACTTAAGAGAATGTCCCATACAGGCATCAAACCCACAACCTTGGCATTAGTACAGCATTAAAGTTGGGCTACATGTTTAAAATAGTACATAATAGCACCCTTTCCTTAAAACCTTATTTAATTATTCTAGACTACTTAGAATACCATTTAATGTTATCAAGTTCTGTAAAAATTAGAAAAGCCACCCACTAGTTAATTTTCTGTTTCTGTAAAATGATTTTATAATTTTATATTCCAGTTATTAAAACAAAAAGACTTTTCCATGCTGTTTACGTTAAAAAACAAATTCTACCCCGAGTAATTTCTAACTGATACAAGAAGAACATGATGTTCCTTTTCAGCTGTACAGAAACAATTAAATAATCATTCTAGTACACACAATCTACATGATTACCAGGACAACTGTAAACCATAATAACAATAAGCCATTATCTATGAATGTTAAATGTTTTCTATAAATCATCATAAATTTATGAGACAAAGATTTCTTCACTTAGACAGTGGGAATGTGATAGTGAAGCATATAGAAAGACATGCAGAAAAAAGTCAAGCACCTTTCTGTATGATTGGTAATACAGGACATAGATATGACCTGTAGTCATATCTATGTCCAGTCAAGTGAAAGTGCATAGGATCATGAACATGTAGCAGAAATTATGAAAGAGAAGAAGGAGGAAGAACATCTATAATTTCTTCTAATCACTGTATTTATGTGTTCACAAGCATTTGTATTTCTGCATTTCTTAAGGAGTTAATGACCAGTTGATATTAAAGTGCCTCATATTTACCTCAGATCATTAAGTGTTTCCGTCATTTATTATTCTTCAGAAAATGCACCCAGCTGCCATCATTACTGTTCAATTGATGTAAAAACTGATGCCATTAAAAGCTCTTGTACATACAGCTCTAAACCTGCACAGAATTCTCCAAATCTCTTCTTTCTTGTGCAATTTACTTGATAATCAGAGTTCAGCTAGTGAGTATAATGAAGCAGTTACTTCACCAAGCTCTTGGAATAGCTTACCATCAGGTTTAAGGAAAATCGACGGTATGAAAACTACTTTTGGGGTAGGTTGTGACAATTGTATTGTCTATTTGTTAAGTATATTCAGCTTTTTTATAATAGTTAAGCATCCACATTGTAGCTGTAAATATGAAATTATTCAGCAATCAGAGATTCAAGACAGTTAAAATAGAAAGACTGGAAAACATTGCAATTAGTGATAAAAATCCCTGTTCGCTCTTATAAAACATCAAAACGATTCTCATGTCTTTCTGAACAATAGTGGCAGTTAAGAAAGGCAAAGGTTATTTATTACTTTGCAGCTTAAATAGAAAAATAAAAATAATAAAAGAAAATAAAAATAGAAAATTACAGAAATACTGTACAGTAGGAGTACTGGTAGCATTAGAAAAATGTGTTGGAGAAGTATACATTTGCCTCTAAATTTTAGACAGACCTCATGGAAGTAACTTACAAATGTAAAAGAAAATGGCAATGTATAGAAATAGAATTTGATCCTATACAAATCAGCCAAAAAATTATGGCATTTGCTAAAAGAATGCTTTCTTTTCCGGTACAGTTTTATTTGCCCCATTGACCACCATATGATTCCTATTAAAATCTACAGGCTGGTGCAGACAACAGGTATTTAATTCAGCAGGAAAATTCCATCTTCCATAAAGACAAGACTAGGACTTTTTTCTGCAAAAGTAAATTCTTGTTGTTCCAACATTAACTTTTAGATTCTAAATGTAACTGAAAATAACCTGCATTTTTGTATGTATTTTAATAGCAGCAAAATCCAGTCTTAAATCTGTAAGTTGGTTGATAGCTGTTCTGTAACCTGTGCAGAGGTGTCAATTTTTTTTTTTTCATTGCTCCTTTCCATCATTCAGTAGAAAAAACCCAAAAAACTCAGAAATATTTTTGCCATCTTCCCTGAGACTTTATAAAACTGGATAATAAAATGTCTTAAAATTAATGATGTTTGAAGGGAAAAGTTGAAAGAAGTTACGAAGCTTGATCAACCAGGATGTTTAAGTAGCTTTTACTTTGGGCATAATATGAGATATTTTACTTAAAGAACAGTCCTACAGCATCATAGTAATAGCAAGTGAATCTTTTCAATAGATACCTAATCTGTATCCCTGAGTTATTGCACTCCAACTTGTTCTCCCTAGCTGATATGAAAAGGTATTTCCCTGGAAATGTCAGCAGGGCTGTCTGTGCTGCAGCCCAAGTGGCAGCCAGAGCCAGCTGGAAGTTGAATCCTGGGTCCACAATCCGTGTTCCAAGTTCACTTTTCCCAGCTTTTTTATCGCCTGGATGCATCAGGCTGAAAGAAGTTAGGCATGCCCAAATAGGACACCACCCAAAAAGAGTTTATTTGGTCTACCTTTACCCCTAGAGGGGAAAAGAGTGCTGGGGAGGAAGCTTTTCCACTTTTCTACTCCTTTTGTTCTGAGAACCGCAAGTTTTTCTTTGATTTTCCAGTAGAAGAAAATGGCACTTCCCCTAACACAGCTTGGTGGCACAAGCTACAATTCAAGTGCAAGGGATGGTCTCAGAGGCTTGTGCTGAGCTATAATTTCGTAATATCTGAGGATCTTTCCTGTATGGTCCACCTCAAGTGTCACTGTGGTCTTATTTTTGTGCTTTCTGGAAGAAGTCTAAAACATTCATTTTAAAACATTACTTTGTATTGTTGTAAAGCATTGGGCAGTTAAGCATAAATGGATATTCTAGAGAATTAAGTGACAACATATGTATAAACCCCTTTTTAACTTCTGACTAAGTTTCTGAAGAATTAAAAGCTTGCACTTCTATGTTCATATGAATTTGCATCATTTTCCTCTGCATACTTCAATTTCTAGAGATACCAAATTTTTTGACACTTTTGGGAAGACATTAAACCCTGCAAAAGAAAACTACATGAAGAATTATATGTTTTGGACCACATATAGTAATCATTTGCCTTTACACTGTGAGGATAGAGGATCTAACATGGATTATGTGCACACCTCCCTGAACAATCTTAAGTAGGCATATCAAATGGTAATACTTCAAAAAGTAGAACCACTTTGTGTGTTGGTTGCTATATTGTCTTATCTCTTTGAAGAGTCACTCTGGTGAATATCTAAAACTTATTGTGCATAGATACAGTGAAATGTCACTAGGCAAGGTATTTTGATTGACTATTTTAAGGTCTGTTAAACTCTGCATATTGTACTTTCATGCTTCTCTAATTTTAAAAACATTCTTTTGATAGATTTTCCTATTCCTACAATGTCACAGCGTTTACATGACTCTCAAAATCAAACTTTGTGCTTTGTTTAGCTCACTGTTCAGAAAGCAGTAATGAAAATTACATTTTTTTTCCTAAGACCAAGACAGGTTTCAGGTTTGAATGACTGTAACAACTTCTTCTATTTTTTTTCATCCTCTTTTTCATGCTTTTAATTTGTTTGTTTGAGGTATTGGGAAAATCCAATTCAAGATTTCTTGTAAAAGAAAATAACATCATTTATTTTTTCAAAAAGCTTTATCAAAGCCTGAACCATTTCTTGTTTCCTAACCAAATAAACTACAGAAATTTTTATACTCATTCCCTGTACAGACTTAATGTAGATAAGCATATCAATCAAACTCTGAACAAGAATTTTATATCTTGTATGACTGATAAATGTTTTTCAAACTTGTCCATCATCCTCTGAGCATAATTTTGGAATCAAAACAGGAGGAGATGAAGTATTGGAACTCCTTCCCCTCTTTCAGTTCTTTCTCGGCCTTTGATTATTTCAACTTGAATTTTAAGACTTGGCCCTTCCTTTGTTTGACACATCCCTTCCACATCACAAAAGCACCCATAATGGCCCTCTATCTTAATTTTAGTTTTCCTCCACCTTTTCTAAAACAAAGAAAATACAAGTAAACAAACAAAGAAAAAAACCTGCAAAAAAACCCAAGCTAATTAAACTACTGAGTTCCAAGGATAAGTTTGCACTTCCATAAGTTTGTAAATTCAATGTTTAAAAAAATATTTTCTTTAAAGTAATATAAGTTTGCTGGGGTTTTTTTATTATTTACTTGCACCTGCAAGTTTTCAAGCAAAATTACTCCTGGATACAAACAATACAGCCTAACAACTGGGCTTGAAACTCAGCAGGCTTGCTGAGACTTGTTTGAAATGCTGGCACATAATATCTTCTCCTTCCACAATGGTTGGTTGCTTTCCTGCAAGCAGTTAATTCATTACTTTGTAAAGCACTTCAAGGCACTCAGAATATAAGAGGTGCCCTAAAAAAATTAATTGCACTGTATTCTCTTCTTATCTTTTCTATTTCTTTTTTATTCTGTTTTAGCCTATCTGCTTCATACTTATCTGTGTGAATAGATCTTCACAATTTCAAAGGATTTCAGGTTTTGCGCCACATTGTGCAAAAATGTGTAATGTCTGTGGAAGATGTAGTGTCATAACTCAGTCATTATGGAAGTGTATTAGATCTTTATATCATTTTTTTTCTTTGGCTGATGTTTTTTTTTCTATAATATCAGATGTTTTAAAAATGCACTCTGGGTGGGGAACAAATTAATTTCTTGTACTTCAAATACATACCGTTCTGTGATATTGATATAAGGCAAGATGAACTAATGCTTCTGCCAAACAAATATTTTAGTCCTAATGCTTCAGGTTATATTCTGTTGCTTTTCCTTGAAAGGAAGACATCAAACATGCATACTGTTAAGAATGTAATGTGCTTTGCACTCTGGGGATATTTTAGCACAGAAATAGCTAAATAGAGTTAAACATTTTCTAAATATTTTGGTCAATATTAATGCATATATATATATATATATATATACACACACACACACATGTTCCACCACAGAATACAGAAAAATATTGAGCAAGCTGCAAAAATCCAACAAGAAACATTCTGAAAAATGAAGGTGTAAAAACTGTCCCTTTGCCAACCCAAGATGATATGAGTTAATGAAAGCAGGTAACTATTTTAGCTGGTCATCAAAGAGGTAAATTTTTATTATGAAGAATACAAGTGCTTATGAACTTCATTTTAAAAGTTGGAAAGGTACACCTGACATACCAATAATTGGAAGAACTTGAAGAGAAAATTTTATATTGCTGTTGTATTGTACAGGTTGAAAGTAATGAAGACATCAATCCTGCAAATGTGAATATGTTTCCCAAGGCCACCAGCATTAGTCTAAATTTATTACAGCACTCACTGGTATGTCAGTTACTCTTTTTTTCAACCTGAGTTCTTCCCTTCTAAGGGAATGAAGCTGATCTGTAGCAATCAAGACAAGTGGTATTTTATGCAATCAAAACCACAGGTTTATTCGACATTGTCTTGTGATGAACAACACCTTTTAATAAGTCAGTCATTTTATATGGAAATGAACACTGCAAGTGAAACACACAAGGAACTCCAAAATTCTGTTCTAGTGGATTTATTCGAGGGAGGGATGGTTGTGAGTATACTTTTAGCTAGGAGTTTTCTCTTGCCTATCAATTTTCAATATAATAGTAGAGAAACACTGGCATGCTCTAGAGCTTCACTCCAAGTCAAATCACTCTAAATCAAAGCATGATTATTTTTTTTGTCTCAAACGACCATAACCTGAGAATAATGATTCTATAGATGCTTCTGTACCTGTCTCTAGTTTGAGCTTTCAAGTAATTGGAAAGAAGCAAGATTCATATATTAGGAGTGCAGCCATCACAGTCAGAACAATATTCCAATAGCAATAGAGCTATAAAAGCTGACCTGTGGTAGAAAAACCCACCATAATTCAATGAAACTACAGCAAAAACATTACCTAAAAAGCAGTATAAAAAAAGAAAAGAAGTCAACTTAACAGCAATAAGATAATGAAATTATTTACTCTTTCAGTTTAGAAAATTTAGGATTTTTCAACTGAAGCTGCCTATGGAACCTTGAACAGCAGACCACAGTCTGCTACCATATGACCTGAAAGAGTGATATCTTCAGTTTTTACAGCTTGGATATTATTATTCTTTCTCTGTAACCAGTTAAAATTATTATCTTCAGCTGATTATAGATAACTTTGTTAAAATTCCACCTAAAGGAACAAAAGAATAGTTGCTTGATTGTCAAAAAGATAAAATCATTAGTAAAATATCCAAAGGAATAAAAGAGAATAGAGTAATAAGTCAAAAGCAGTGTATCTGTCTTTTGATCTCTGTACATGCATTCCTTCCATTTAGTCTTCCAATTGTTTCATACAGACCTTGACAAAGGTCAAACTTTTGTATATGATACTAATACTGTCCACCTAATATTTTAGCATATTGACATACTTTTACATCTCTTCTTCAAAAGATTGTTTAAGTCATTATTTAGAAGCTATATACTAATGATTCAGTTAATCACTTTTATGCCTTGCACATGCTGTAGCTGTTTGTTCCTTACAAGCAGAGAAAGGAGACAGAAATCCTTTTAGAATCAAAGAGCAAAGCCATTCTGCTTCTCAGGTAATTAGCCTGAAGAAAATCTCCAGAGTCTGGTTAACTGATCTCAAAAATCTCCTTTTAGACTAAACCATACTGTTGTCATGCAAATGGTTTGCTCGTCTAGTAAAAAATTAATTAGGTGTTGGAGGAAGGGAGCTGACCAAGATAACTGATGTTGTTTCTGATTTTCATATATCTAAACCTCATTATTATTATTATCATATTAATTATTATCATAGGATCATAGAATATGCTGGGTTGGAAAGGTCTCACAGAAATCATTGAGTTCAACTCCTGGCTCTGCACAGGACAGCCCCAGGAATCACACCATGTGCCTGAGAGTACTGTCCAAAAACTTCTTGAACTCTGTCAGGCTTGGTGCTGTGACCATTTCCCTGGGGAGCCTGTTCCGGTGCCCTACCACCCTCTGGGTGAGAAACCTTTTTCTAATATCCAACCTAAATATCCCCTGACAAAGCTTCAGGCTGTTTCCTTGGGTCCTACCACCGGTCACCAAGTGACATCAGCTGCTTCTCATACAGCTTCCCTTCTACACCCCATTGTTTGAAAAGCAAAGAAGTTTAAGCAAAGATTACATACTATGAAAAAATATCCTGTTCCAAGAAAAACAATTAAGTTCTATGTCTGTAATCAGTGGGTCTTATCTAGAAAACAGGCAAAACAGAATACTAGCAATGAAGTATGTACTTGTTAATCTTTGCATTATGGTAGGCCTTGAGACGACACAGCCGAAATATGCTGTTGTGTGTTGATTTACTCTTTTAAATATCTGTGGTTTGCAGCACTGACTTAGACCAGTGGTTCATTCCAAATCACTGTTTTCTAAAACATCCCAGCCTAAAGAGGTGGACCATGTCTCAGAACTTTATTGTCATGTTCTCCTTCCCCATCACATTTATTACTAGTGCTATCTCTCTGGAAACATCTAGCTAGGTAGTGTTAGAGACATGAGTGTTATTCCAGATGGACAGGGGAACCAATAGCAGGTTTAGATCACTCTTTTTATTTGCAGAAAATGTACCAATGTACAAATGTTTCTTTGGACACAGTATGTGGAAAACGCGAAGGATAGTCCTCTGCTTACGGTTCTGTTTGCTCTGTTTTGAACGGGTGTTACTAGAGTCCTTGGCAGGGCTGTGATCCCAGTGCTTTTCCAGGCTGCAGCCTGTGATTGCCACCTTTTCTCAGTTTCTCTGCTCTTTCCTGCTTCATTCGCACAGCCAAATCTTTACACACAAAAAATGATTAACAGCAGTCTTTGCCCAGACTGCTTTTGTGTTTTGAGGAGGAACTTATGCTTGGCATTGAGTAAGAGACCAATATAATTTCTTTAAAGAGTAAAAATTTCCTACAAATTCTATAAAGTAACTGGATGACTACACCTTGTAAGTCAAATGACTTTTAAAGTAAGCCAGTAAACTAGGTGTTAGCATTGTAATTTTCATTTCCACTTGGGTTTCACTGCTTACATTTTTTTGAAATGTGTAAAAGATTAAGCTAAAATCTCTATATGGTCTTATTTATACAAAAAAGCTTTGTACCATATTTGTTATAAAAGCTTTTCATGAAAAAAAGAACAACTGATTTTTCATATTAAAGTAAAAAGAACTCTTTTTCCTAATCTTAAGAAAGCAGATCATGGACCTCAGCATTCTTTAACATATGTGATTTTATTTTCACCAAACATCTTGGTTTTTATCAACAGCAAAAACAACAACAACAATAATAATAATAATGATGGCAAAACAAAACAAATAAACAAACAAAAAACCAAAACAAAACAAACCACCACAGAAATACAGTCAGCTTGCATGTCTATATATGGAAGCCAAATGAAAATGTTTCTATATTTATCAAGATTCACTAAAATTGCATGGAAGTTTTCATAGAAGATTTTATACATAAAAATTTAAAAACTTAGTTCAGCCTCTAATTCTTATAAAAGGCACCTATGATTTCCAGGCTCAGATCCTACCTTGTCATCTAAATCATGTCCGTTTTCCCCGGATTGTAATTCATTACAAATGAAAAATACCCCAACCTATAAGTAGTTGATAGTAAGATCCATCTGGGCTGTATTTTACTTTGTCTTTCAATTTTGAATAGCACCAGCTAGCATGAGGAAGTCCTCTTCAAGAACAGTGCTAGGATCATAAAATACTTTCCCTATGTTTTATTTGTGACAGCTTAGAGAATCTCTTTACTTTCTGGCCCAAAAATATGAGCCATGAAGTCTTCCTTTGGTGAAGAATATTTACAATCCTGTATTGTGTTATATCGCATCTGTTAATGGCAAAAAAGTGCCTGATGTAATTCTTGTTTACATCTATGTCGTTAGTTTGACATGAACATTTCCATTTTTTAAATTATTTTATTTGAAATGGCTATAACCCTTTGTTAAAACTGAGCAATATTAAAAGAATTTCTTCCCGATTGTGCTTTAAAATTCATAAAACTCAAGGAAAGTTATTCTTATTATAAGAGTCTTCTGAGGGAATGAAAATTTAAAATAAAATCAATGCCAAATACAATTACAAGTATGTCATAAATCTTACCTATTTATCTAATTTATAATTGAGTATCCTCTAAAAGCTTTGTTCTGTCATGAATTATTTTTACAGTGAAGTTTCATTGTGGCTTTTGATAGTTTATGACCTTCTAAATCCAGTGAAAGCATCATAAACAATGTGTCATATGCAGACATTGAAAATAACTGAGAAAGATCACCTACTTTATCATTCAGCCCCTGAGGTACCTAGAAATTGTACAGATTAAAGAAAAAAATGTGAGAGTATGGAAATAAACAGATCTCCATCTAAAGGAATGTCATTTTTCATAATAGTCATCACAAATCAGTTCTGCATGGAATTCTGAAGGAATTCTGTGAAATATTTATGTGAGGATTTGTGACTAAGGAAAACAAATTATGAATCATAACAAAACACCTAAATTTTTGAATCAGAGCCAAAAGAAAAACACCAGTAATTTTATAAACTTGTATTGAAACTATGTGACTTAGACAACAAATATGCTGGGTTTTGTCTGAGGATCACACCAAGAATTTCAAGGCCACACAGAGATGGATAAAATGCCAAAGATTTTTGGATGAACCAAGCCATAGCATGTGTCTAGAGAAGCAGGAAGAAATTCAGTCATATTTGCCTGTTGCTTGGATAGGAACAGAACTGGGGAGTGACATTGCATGCTAAGTTCAGCCTTTTCAGCAGGAATTCATATGCTACAGTACGCAGGTGTTCTATGTGGCTGATGAAGAAAGAGATAATTTGCTACAAGCCTGTGCTCCATCCAAACCATAGACTATGGTTAAATTTTTTAAGCAAATTAACTTATTTATAAGTAGTTTCTTTAGCTGCTTTGTTTCAAACTCATTTTCTTTCCAGTTTGTGGGACAAATATTAGCTAAGCTGAGGACAGGCAAAAGAATCTGGTTTAGAAAAATGTAAACTGTAATATGACGGTATCCACGCAGCTTTTTAAGAGATTATGAAACATATTTGTCAGTCTTCACTGAGTATCTCCTGGTAAAATTTTTGGTTTCTAATTTGATTCTTTCCTGTGAGCAGCTGTACTTACACAAGATGTACTGCTGCTCTGACGAATAACTTGAAAAACTTTTAGAGGATTAGGAATCTCACTGATTATGAGGACACTAGTACTCCTCCTCTACCTTTTTTTTTTCTGGCATTTTGTTTTACTCTTGGTAAAGATTTCTGATCACTGTTTTTGTTTTCAGCCAGCCACTTAAGGAGATTTTTCACAACTCTCAATGTATGTCACTAATAGGCTGTAGGAATGATCTGAAATTCTTCAAAGTTCAAAATCCAACAATATCAATGAGATTCTGAAAAAGGAAACACAGAGTCCTGCACCAGGGGAGGAACAACCACAGATGTCAACACGGGATGGGGACCAATAGACTGAAAAGTTGTTCTGCGAAGAAGGGCCTGGGCATTCTGGCTGACAAGTTGAACCTGTGCCAGCAATGTGCCTTTGTGGCAAAGAATTCCAGTGGCATCCTGGGTAGCCTTAGGAAGTCCATCATCTCAGGGTCAAGGGAGGAGATCCCTCCCCTCTCCTCAACACTGGTGAGACACAGCTGGAGTTCTCAGTCCTTTTCTGGGCTTTCCAGTACAGAAAAGATATGGATATACTGGAATTAGTCCAAAAAAGGTCCAAGAAGATAACTAAGGGATCTGTCATATGAGGAAAGTCTGAAAGAGCTGAAATAGTTCAGCTTGGAGAATAAAAGGCCTTGGGAAGTCTTAACTGTGTTTACCTGATGGACATCAATAAAGAATATAGACTTTTCTCAGTGGTACCCAGTGAGAAGATAAGAGGAAATGGGCACAAAATAGAATATAGGAAATTTGATCTAAACATAAATAAGAAATAAGACTTTTTTTTCAGCTGTGGGTACAGCTGAGAACTTGAACAGGTTGCCCGGAGAAGTTGTGCAGTCTCTATCCTTAGAGGTATTAAAAATGCAATGAGACACAGCCATGAGCAACCTGTTGTAGTTAATCATCCTTTGAGGACAGTGTTCAGCTAGATGGTCTCAAGAGGTTCTTTCTTGACTGTGAGTCTGTGATTCAGGGAAGCAGAGTGACTTTTGGGAGTATTGTAAATTATTGCTTTCTGCTGTCTTAAGTAGTTAAGGCTTATGTGAATACTTGATTCCAAATCACAGAATGGGCTTTAATAATTAAAATTATTAATTAAATCATTAAACACCAGAACCATATTAGATATTCTTAATCACGCAGGCATACCACATAGCTGTTTAATACCCAATATTAAGAATTGGTTGAAACACTTGGCTAATATTTTCTGTTCCTCTGAGGTCACCTGTTTCTCAGAAACTATTTTTGAAAAAGCATTGCTGGGGAATCTTCATCTGTGAGGGCTAGAAAAAAGTGAAAGCAGAGACAAAAGCAAGAGGGATGATTAGAATTGCTAAAAATTCAACAGGAAAAAAAATCAGAAACTGAAACACACAGAAAGAAAGACGACATAGTTAGTGGTCTGTGGAGAGAATGACCAACAGGAACAGTCTGGTTTGGTATGATTTTTGGATGAAAAATGCTCTCATGCAAGCAAAAATTTTTGTCTCAACATGCAAACTTCTTACCCACCAAACAGAAAAACATTTGTGTCTCTCCTCTATGTCAGTTTTCATAAAATTCCAGGATGTATGTTTAAATTCTAGTACAGAAATAAAAAAGTCTTAGCTCTGCAACATTCATAATCTTGCCATCTTGATCGCTTTTGATTTGCCCATAATTCATATTTGAGAGAACATAAAAATGAGCTTAAAAGTAATAAGACTTCTATGCGATCTTTATTTATAAACTTTAATGTAAAGAAGGTTTGGGCCAACACCTCTAAGACATGAATATGAGCAAGTAAAGGCATGATTTCTAGGTCAGATCAGTATGCAAAAAGCAGTTTGAGGGTATATATGCTTATTTACATAATTAGATATGAGTTGAACTGAGATAACCATTCTGTAATTACACATACAGAAGAAATGTTTGCTACAGAATAGCAAAAACCCAGGTTGTGTATCCAATAAGGAGGTTGTTATGACAGTAATTTAATAGAATAATAGCTATAATGTCAAGCTCTTACAAATTGTCTTCTGTCACTAAGTATCAAAGTGACTTACAAGAAGGCTGAATTTTTTTCCTTTTTGTTCCGTGAGGTACTGCTGATGTTAAGTAAAAAACGCAAGGGAGTCTCTGAACCTTAACCAGATGCATGTAAATGTAGACAACAGACCAGTGTTAAGACTGGTTTTGAATAGCAGCTACTACAGCTACATGAGGTTTACTGGGCCACGTGAACTTACTGGCTATCCAGTACCTTTACTCCCATGCTCAAGGCAGGATGTGTTGTACAGTGGGCACGTGGATGCTCCAAGTGCAGTGCTCCATGCGCTACCACACCACATAACTAATGCTGTCCTCTTGCTCTTATGAACAACAAAAGAGTCTTAATTCTTTCATAATGAGCTGAAAATAGATGAGAAAACTGAAAAATGTATTGTGTCCACTAAATAAAACACAAGAGGCAGAGATTTTTGCTTCTTATTCTATGAAAAAACTCAGTTCAGGATTTGGTTCTCACTAGAAATTATCAGAGGTGAGGAAAGAGCATTTTTTAAACATGTTTCATCATTGCACAAGTTACTTTCTGGGAGAAGAACAGTTTATTTAAATTTGCAGGCCCAGATTTAAAGTAAATATTTCTGGACCCTAATGGTATAATTCTTTTCAGATTTAAAAAGAATAATTTATTGCCACAGTAATTTTTGGTGTGCAAAAGTATAAATGTGCTCAAAAGGATAGGTTTATTGTTGGTTACTAATGCAGTGATCTACATAGAAACAACCATTTGAGACAGGAATGCTCTGCCCCAGTTATTGCCAGGAAACAATAATGAAAAAGAAGGTAGTATATTTTAGAATTTCCCTGCCTCTTACACTCCATTCCTATTACTGACCACTGTCTAAAGCAGAATTACTGATCCGATCCAGCAGAGGTGTTCTTATGTTATGTTGAAAACCAAAAGGAGATTACCTGTATTTTTTTTTCCTATCTTCTCACAGTCAGACTTTTAACTGAGGGAGTTTACCACAGGGCTTGCAGCCAATGTTCTGGATGTAGCAGGCTATAACATTTACTCTGTTTATGCAACCAAACCTTGTTTAGCCTACACTTCACAAACTGAATTTTAAATTTCTACAAAGTTAAGAACACAATATACACTATCTAATTAGGAGAGAGGGGTTTTTCAATTATTAATTCCTGCCAACTCTGTTTTGCTCCTTCAACTACAAAATTTCTCCCTCCTGGAGAACTGGAATTCCCCTCAGTTAGAAAGGTACTTTCAAGAATATCAAAAGCAAAAAAAAATATTACATGCTTTTGAGGCATGCAGTAGCAATTGCCAGATATAAAACTATGCATTGCCTATTACGTGACTGATTAATGAATTGTGCCCTTATATTTTATTAAAGTAATCAAGCAGAAACCTTGAAACTGAATCTTTACATTTCAAAATATCATAACAAACAGTCTTTGAACTTAGGAGAAACAAGTAATGCTAGTGGTTTTCTATCCATACCCATGATGGTCTGCGGATATGAGCAAGACAAGGTTTGGAGGCAAAGGTAACCTTTAAAAGATGAGCTATTACAGTCAGAGAAAAATAAAACAAGATTTCTTTCCCACAAAAAAAAAAATCCATTATTTGAGATATATTATTGAAGGTCTAATTAGCGTGGAAAACCAGGAGTTTTTGAATTTCAGCATTTCTAAATTAATTGTTCTGTTATGAGACTTCCTGTTGAGAGAAGGGTAAAGATTTCTAAATGGAGAAAAATTACAGTCTGGTATAATATTAAAATCTATGTTTGTGTAGTATAACTAGAAAATCTTTTGAGAATTTATAAAATTTAAGAGTATTTTTTCTTTTTTCTTTTCTTTCTGTTATAGAAGAGGCTTTCTGTGAACAGTTTCCTGCTTTAGAAATTGCTTATTATAGGATCTTATTACCACAGGATAAGCCACTTCAAAAGGGAGTTCAGAAGGTCTCTAATCCAGCCTCTTGCTTCAAATGGAGTCAGCCGGGAGATTAGAGTGCTCAGGGCTTTATTCTGCCGGGTCTCAAAAACCTGCAAAGAAGGTGATTGCATAACTTCTCTGGGCAACTTCTTCATCTGTCTGAGTGTCTCATAACAAAACAGGTGTTCCTTATATCCAACGTGACTCTCATTTCAGTGTTTGCTGTCTCTTGTCCTCCCACCCTAGAAAACTGTGAAGGGCTTGATTCTGTGTTCTGGATAACCACCAAACAGACACGAGCATGGGCATGCTGCTGTTCTGTTAGGTTCCCTTCCAAGATCTTACTTTCTGCAGGCTGGACAAGCCTTGAGGCCAATGGGGGTTTTGCCTTAGATTTTTATGGATAATGGTACCACTGGGAGGTGCATTTCCTGGAAAATTATTTCTTACCTATGTTGCCATTTAAAACAAAGCCAGAGTATGGGACAAGATGCCAAAGGCTGTCTAAAATTTAAGAAAAACAAATAAGTAAGTTTTACCAGTCATTCTTCGATCTACCAGCTGACAATATGACCTGGTTTTAGCTAAGCCCAACATTCATCTAATTTTGTATCTACTCATACCTGGCTCTCACAGTCCAAGTGCTCTTCCAGAGACAATGGCTCTATGGACTCCTATAATATGTACTAATGTAGAATAGGAACCTGTAACTGTTTCGCTCACTTTCACAACTAGAACTCTTTAAATGCTCCAGAAAAATGAAAATCTGTAAATCAGCATATCTCCAACTGATTCACTTATATTATAGCATGTGGACAGAATTCTGAAAGTGTTGGAAGAAAGCATAATGCAACAAATAATGTCCAAAGGATAGAACTGAAGTCTGGTTTTGGCACTACAGTGCCTCACCTCATTACATGGAGCATGTTGTTAGAAAACAGTTCTGTCTAGAAGACAAATTAGTTTCTTGCCCCAAAAATGAGCTAGAAGGAAAAACAGACAGGAAAGAGAGAGAAATAAATTAATGTTTCCCCAACATTTAGTAGATTCAAAGTATATTTTTCATCTTGATCGCTATTACTTCCATAAAAGCAATTACAATATATTCTATTGCAATTTCATGGCACATTGCCAAGCTCCAGCATTCTCATTATAACTGCAAATTGCCAAATACCTAGAAACAGTAATCTGAAAACTTAGGAAAGGAGATGATGAGATATTTGTATTACATCATCATGTTTAGAAACATGCAAACTGGCTGCATTTTCTCTTTTGAAGTTGACAAAGCACCTTTAGAAAAAACAATTTCCATTTTAGAGGCATCGTCTGAGTAAGTAGCATCATTATTATGTTATAATTCAAAAAAAATCTGATGGTTCTGTAAGAGTTTTCTCACTATTCTTTCCTCTGACCTTTTTCTTATTCAGGTTATGAAAATACTTCCTTTCCTAAAGTGCCAAATTAATGGTAATAAGTTTGACACTTTACAGGATACTATGTGTATACTGCTTCTTGCTAGAGTTCATACCTGTTTTATCTCATTTATCACAAAACACAGGTACAACATTCTGTTCTGAATGTCAAAAGCCCAAACAGAAACAACAGGAAGGGAATGAGTGACAAAAACAGATTAATTTTTAATCTATGTGTTTAAAAGCTGTTGTTACAAGTATTCACATTGCTGTTTTGGAATTTGTGTCAGAAGTCATTTTGAAATTTCAACTAGTGTCTGTATTCTAAATTAGAAAATAAAACTTTTCTACAATCTATCCTACAGATACGCAAGGTAATAAGTGGTCACATTAATTTTGACATAATATTCATCTCCTGAAGAAATACAAAAATTATGGCACATTCTCTAATAATAAACAAAATCCTACTTGTTTAAGAAGAAAATATTACCGTTGTTTTTCATTCTGAGGACTGATCTGATTTTCTGAAACCAATTTGTGATTTCATCAAATATATTTGTATTCAAATCACAGTCTTTGGCTTCCATGCATATTCTACATGAATAGTGTGTATAAAGTTGATACCTGTTTATATGAGTTTCTATGAGCTGGAATCTGGATCAAATTGATTTTTTTTTTTTTTTTTTTAAAAAACAAAAGAAAAATACAATCAACTGAGAAAAAACCCCTCCCTAAAGACCCCTAACTTTTCAGAAATTACATAATATTGTTTCTCTTTTCAAGCTCTTCAAATCACATTTCAGGGTTCCCCAGCACAGGAAACATATGGACTTGCTGGAATAAGCCCAGAGTGGTGCCCCAAAGATGATGCAGGGGGCGGGAGCACCTCTGCCGTGAAAACAGGCTGAGGAAGATGAGGTTGTTCAGCCTGGAGCAAAAAGGCTACAGGGAAACCTTAGCCTTTGGGTGCCTAAGGAGGTCATAGAAGGAAGATGGGAACAAACATTTAGCGGGGCCTGTTGCAATAAGATAAGGGGTGATGGTTTTAGACTAAAAAAGGATCAGTTTCGATAAGATATAAGGAAGAAGATTTTTTACAGTGAGGGTGGTAAAACATTTGAACTTGACCAGAGAGGTGGAAGATGTCAAGGTCAGGTTGGATGGGGGTCTGAGTAACTTATCTAGTGGAAGATGTCCCTGCTTATCTGGTAGGAGTTGGACTAGAAAACCTTTAAAGCTCCCTTCCAACCCAAACTATTCCATGATTCTACAGTTCTGTGATTTTTATCTCTTCCCTCGCCTCCCCTTCCCCCACCCCGTGCTTTGCCCTGCCTTGAGTTGGGGTTGGGAGATGCACCCAAAGAGAAAAACATGCTCTTTTTATGTGCTTCCTCTACTAGCATTCTTCTTCTTCAAGTATCAGCCAGGAGTACCCCTTAGGATCCTATGGCTGAGAGCCAATGCTTCTACTTCATCATTAATTTCTGCTTTTGAGGAAGAACCTTAGAGACAATAGGCTGGACTGGCCCAGAGTAAGAACTTTCTATGTGCTTGTTGTGGTTTAATCCCAGCCAGCAACCAAGTGCCATGCAGTCTCTCACTCACTCCCCCACCAGAGGAATCGAGGAGAGAATCAGAAGGTTAAAAGCTAGAAAACTTGTTGGTTGAGATGAAACCAGCTTAATAGGGAAAGCAAAAAGCTTTCAAAGCAAAACAAGGAATTCATTCACTGCTTCCCATGGGCAGGCAGGTGTTCAGCCATCTCCAAGCATGCATCATGAATATTGCTGACTTGGGAAGACAGCACAAAATGCCATCACTCCAAATGTTCTCTCTTCCTCCTTCTTCATATACTGAGCATGACGCCATATGGCCTGGAATATCCCTTTGGGCGATTGGGGTCTGCTGTCCCAGCTGCGTCTCTTCTCAACTACCCGTGCACCCAAAGCCTCCTTGCCAGTGTGGCAGTGAGAAAAAGCAGAAAAGAGTGTAAACACTGCTCAGCAAGAAAGGAAAAAATCTTTATATGATCAACCCTATGTTCATCACAAATCCAAATCACAAGTCCCATACCAGCCACTGTGAAGAAAATTAACTCTAAGCCATACAAAACCACCACAATGGTATAAAATGAAATAGAATATAAGGATTCTTTTCAGAAAGCTGCTAAACCAGCAGGAAAACTTGTAACAGTCTGGTAATCCTTTCTCTTATTTGTAAATAAGAACAAACAGAATAAATACAGAACAAACAAAGCACTTCTCTTTCTAGGCCCTGTTCCATACTCTGGGGTTTTTCACATCGTAGTCCCTATAAATGCAGCATTTACATCTCACTCCACACCACAAGAAATGCCAGATGCACTGCCACAGGTACTACACAGGGAGAACATCTGCAGTAAGCAGAAACAATATTTTTCTATTTTTATATTTTTGAATCTATTGGCAGAATATCACCGGGTTTTATAATTTTTGAAAAAAAATATATATTAACACATAGCTAGAAATAATTTCGACGAAAACTATTTGTAGATAGCTAGATTTAAGCTTTAGCCTCAGCATAAGTGAAGCATTTATTTAATATTTGTTCAAAGCAGCTAATTATTGCCAACAAAACAGAAAATTAAGGGAATGTTATTTCCCCAGCTGGAACTGTAATTACAACTTGTATTCCTTATAAGTTCTTGATAATCAAATCAGGATTAGTAGTACTAACCAATTATTATACACTATAACATTAATGTATAATAATGCATTTCCATTAGTTTATAATAAAATACATTTCCATTTAAGATCACGAAAAATTTTTATTGTTTTGAAATTACTGTGTTTTATTGTGTTATTAATTTAATTCTATTAAGTATTTATCTTATTAGATATATTAAGTATAATATTTTAGATAAAGTATCTATTTAGTACTGTAAAAATAACAATTCATAAGTCCAGATATAATTCCTCTTAAGAATTGAGAATTGAAGTGCTCTCCTTGTTTTGTATCGTTCAACTTTTATTCCTGAAAGAAAGGAAAAGCTGGAATGGGCTTACTATCAATGAGAGAATAATATTGTAGCCATGAAAGCATTAAGAGTTCAGATTAATGTAAAGGACATTATTTTTCAGGGAAATGGTTGATTTCTTAAAAAATTCAGAGATTATATTTAGTTTTATAACTCGGTATAGACATTCTCCATTAAAATAAGCATCATTTTAATAAAATATTTGGAAATGAAGAGGAAAGAGGTTTAATAATGAACTGACAAATATATAAAATTTAGTCATGACAAGTTTTGAAATACTTAAGGGCTTGAATCTCCCACTCAAGTGAAATTCCATTTTGCAGAAAGAACTTTGGAAGTCCTGTTGAACAAGATGGATTGGAGCCAGTAATGTGCCCTTGTGGCAAAGGGCAGCTGCATCCCAGAGGTTGCATCCCCAGGTCGATGGCTGTGATTCTTCCCCTCTACCCTACATCGATGAGGCACATCTGGAGGCTCATCCTGGCTCCACATAAAAGAAAGACATGAACTTACCAGAAGGGCCGTGAAGATGTTTAAAGGATAGAAGCATCTGTCGTATGAAGAGAGGTTGAGAGAGATGAGACTGTTCAGCCTGGAGAAGAGAAGGCTCCGGGGGGATCTTAACCATATCTGACAGGCGGCAGTGAAGAAGACAAGGGTAGGGTCTTCTCAGTGGTACTCAGTGAAAGGGCAAGAAGTAATAGGCAAAACTGCAATACATCAAAGTTCATTTATACATTAAGAAAAATACTTTTTCCTAATGAGATTTGGATTCTTAGTACCACATTTGCATACGTGCAACAGGAGAGATGGGACTTTTTCCCCTTCCACCATGGTGTAGAGACCTCATTACTTATAAGCCACAGAAGCAGGATTTTAAACACTTTAAAGCTGTAGAAGACATACAATTTTTCAATTTGTAGGATACATCTCTAACCATCAAACTATTAAAAAGATGGGAATTTGGCATGGAAAATTGTCAAAATATAAAAATGGCTTTCAGTGTGACATAGATAATTTTTGGCTCAGCCATAATGAAGTCATTAACAGCAGTCATTTAGGATCATAAATATTTTTGCTCATTAAAATAAAATGCCTAGAGGTTTTTCAGGAACAAAAAGTGTAGGGTTTTTTACTGGATCATTGTGCAGAATACTGAATTTTTGAACATTCAGTCAAAATTTAAGAGATTTTTGACTTTAGCCCAATTATTTGATCTAATAATTTTCATTTTGCTTGATTTTTTTCTCTTTGAGAAATGTTTTCTCTTCAGAGTGTCCTTAGCAGGTTTAAAACTAAGGTCTTTAATATACATCCCAACTACTTTATACTATCTTACTGTTTGATTTGTCAAATTTCATATCTGTTCTGTGCTTGTATTCATTGTTTTGGCAACTACTTTCCACAATGTATGTAGCAGCTAATTTTATCCTTGAAACATTCAACTTAATTTTAGTTTGATTTGGCTTTTATCCAGCTACAGTTGTCAGGGGTAATACAGATCCCAACACAGTAATGCTAAAGGATTTAGATTTGTCCCACAAATATTTTATAGTCTTAAGTGGATTTGTTTCATTTATCCTCTCTACATCCTCTTCTTTCTCAGCTTTGGATCAGACATGGAGAATAGAGAAAAATATATTGGATATATTTGAGTAACTGTGATCCCTGAACAACAACCTCATTTTGCTAGCAGTTGCTCATCAGCTTCTTTTATATGAGCTTGACTGACTCTTAAAGAGGTCTTTCACCCGGTTCAAGTCTTTCTCACCGACACAGGAGGACTGTAAACAGCGGTCTCTGCAAGACACAAGACATCGGAATTCTGTTTACGTAGATGTTTTTTCCTACGGTTATTTGCAATTAGGTCTTAAAAGTTTTAATGAAACTGTGCCGTTATTAAATGTGGTTTTCACCTTGGCAAATTACGGGTAGAATTCAGAAAGTTTTACTTTTATATCTAAAAGGGCAACAGGAGTTACTAGTAGAACGGTACTGGCACAATTGATAATGAAAATCAGATAGGGCATGAAGGTTGGTTTGAAAGAGAAAAAAGAACAATAAAGGCACATTTTAATATATTAAATTACTGCACCCAGTTTTTCAGAATATAAACCATTTTTATTTCAAAACTTTTCTGATTTTCTTACATGTCCAAATTTTAATGAATTCTTTCAAATTTTCAATAGTGCTGGCAACTTAATGATTTGCTTCTCATATCTGTAAGGAAATTCTTGTCCCAGTTCAGAACCAAAAATTGTATGTGATTAAATTCTTGATGTAATGAAAAGAAATTGCCTTTAATATCCATGCTAGTCGCTGTCTGAAAAGTTAATATTCATCTTGAGTTAATACCTTGCTTTACCATTTTTCTATGTTTTTTCTTCTATTAGAAAAAGAAATTCATACTATAAATTGGTTAATTATTCTGATGCTTTATTGCTGTACACTTTTCATTGTAAGTTGCATTCTGCAGAAAATGTATTTTATTTTTATTTAATTCCTGGCATTCGACTTGTTTGTCTGTCTAATTCTTTCCAATAGACTTAGAGACAAATACTGAATGAAACAAGACTTGTCTGCCTGCATTTGCTTTTTTTAAATTCCACGTCTTATAATGAAGTTACTGCATGCCTGAGCACAATATCAACTGTCCCCACTGTTAAGTAAAAAAGATTTTAACTGTGTCAAATGTCTAGAGAATTCTGCTGTTCCATTTTATTTAGAAATAGAAAAGATTGCCAATGTGGTAAATTAAATGCATACAAAATCATTTAAGTGAGTTCTTCATTTCAGGTGACAATCATTTTTGATCATCTGAAGATACCCTTAATTTATAATATTCTATTTGATAATTTTTCAAACACATGTTAAATTCTGTGTAAAATATTTATCAACGTAGTAACATCTAATTTCTAATGAACAAAAAATTCCTGAATTTTCTTTAAATTACATTCCATTTTACATTGGAGGTTTCTTCTATCATTCCCAATGGTACTGACAATTTCAAATTATCCTTTCCTTGACAAATATAATTTCACATATGTTTCAAGTATTCTACCAGGCTTTTTTCCAAATTACTGACAGAAATTCTCTCCTTGCATTTGTGGTGTGAGTTTTTCTAACCTTATTTTGATATCTATTGAGCATATTACACCCAGAAATGGTGGTATATAATGTTTATTCTTTAAGCTCAAGAGTTTGACATGAGTTTCACCACACTATATTTCCCAAAAAAAGTTCTTCTTTCAAAAAAAAAAAAAAAAAATTCCCTATGCTAGCAGCTAGCACAATAAATGCCCAAAGTTTTTATTAGAGAGATTTACTCATCCCAGAAACTTCTGACAGCAAAATCCTTAGTAGGCTTGATGCCTAAAATATCTCAAGGGCAAATAAAAACCAACTTCTCATGGTTTTGGATTGATATTTTTTTTGCTTGTTTATAGGGTCACAGAAACATAGAATGCTTTGGGTTGGAAGGGACCTTAATGATCATCTAGTTCCAACCCTTCTGGTATGGGCAAGACACTAAATCAGGTTGCTGAGGGCCCCATCCTACCACTTCCAGGGATGATTTCTCCACAGCTCCTCTGGGAATGCTTTCAAGTGTCTCACCACCCTCACAGTAAAGAATTTCTTCCTCATATCTAATCTAAACTTACTCTCTTTCAGCTGAAAGCCATTACCCCTTGTCCTATCATTAAATGCCCTTGTAAAAAGTCCCTCTCCAACCACCTTTCAGGTGCCCTTTAGGTACTGGAAGGCTGCCATAAGGTCTCCTGGGAAGCTCCTCTTCTCCAGGCTGAACAATCCCAACTCTTAGCCTGTCATCATAGGAGAGGTGTTTCATCCCTCGAATCATCTCGGTGGCTTCCTCTGGACTCAGTCCAGCAGGTCCATGTGCTTCCTGTGCTGAGATCCCAGAGCTGGATGCAGCACTCCAGGTGGGGTCTCACCAGAGCAGAGTAGAGGAATACAACACCCTCTTTCACCCTGCTGCCCATGCTGCTTTGGATGCAGCCCAGGACACAATTGGCTTTCTGGGCTGCCAGTGCATGTTGCTGGGTCATGTCATCATATAAGGGTCTCTTACAATATGAAGTGGATCAGTCCCTCTGCAGATGTAGCAGATTATCTATGAATTATTCAGTATCAACATACATGTGACAATTGTCTTCTGTTATGAAATATACATAATTCATAAGACATCTGTTCTATGTTTTCACATTTCAGAGGTACAAAGTATAAAACAGAAAATGGTGTGAAATGGATACATAGGAATGTTTTATTTCATATCACTTTTTCTCTCAGGCTGTTCAATAAGGGCTAAGGAATAAGTGAGGTACCAATTTATTCTATACGTGTATTTCTTCATTGTTTTACTATGAAAATTAATTTCTGGTAATTCTCTTTTTGATCATGATCTCAATAGAATTAATCAAGAATGGATACCATGGGTCCATTTAGCGGAAAACAAAATACAAAATATCTGTCAATCATGCAAGGTATAAATCCCTTACACATATAAAGTAAGTAGTTTTTCTTACATGTGGGTTTGCAAGCATATATGCAGGCATATATATGTTTGTGTATGTGTGTATACTTGTATAGATACTTTGATATCACGACAAAAATAAGGAGAAATTCTACTGAACACTCTTTTTTCTTTTGTAAACTAGTACTTAGAAGTACCCTACCTATAAGTCTTCAGAACCGAACAAAATCACTTGTCATTCTGAACTTTTTAGTTCATGGTGTTTCATTAAATTGCACAATAAACAAAAAGAATTTTAAATGGTCTCTGATCTCATAACTACTATTCAATGAGAAATAGTATCCACATACCAGGAAAGCTCATTTTTCAAATACTGCCTCTGTCTTGAATAGGATACTGAATTGAAATCTCATTACAGTGGACAGTAACTCTATCCAAATGTAGCACTTTGCTTCCATGATTTCAGAGCACTCATTTAACTTTGCTTCTCAAACTTAAATAACTTTCTAGAAAAAAAATTCAAGTTATAAAAAAAAATTATTGAAGTAAACTTTGTACTGAAACACAGAAGAAAATAACAAAAATTTTGTAGATTTTGGCAAGGTTAAAAAGGACCTAGAAAAACATTTATATCATCTCAAAAAAGGAAGACTATCTCAACTCACCATAATTTTTTATTCAAATAAATATACACTTTTTTTCAGACAAATTTATTGATAATATATTACTTAGTCCTAGAACTTGGTCTTAAAATGCAGGATACTGAGAACATGAAAACAAACTCAAAAATAATTAAAGGTATATTTCTTGATACAAATCTAGTGCTTATCATTATACGTACCAAAGAAAATCTCAGTGCATACGAAGATATAGTTTGCTGTCTTCTGGATTTAGACTAAACTCATGAAGTATTCTGAAAAGTTTGAAAGATATTCGTGGTCATTAGCTGTTCCTGTGACAATAAGTGCTGAAGCCTGTAGATGAACATTTTACTGCCATCCTAGAATCAGACACTATCTTTGAAGTTCTCAGGTCACATTATTTATCATTTCTTGCTGTAGGCCAGTGGGAAGCCTGTGTGGCCAACTTACAGTCTTGTCCTCAAAAGAACTGTTAGACCCAAGCAATTTAAGACTGGAAACTTAACATTTCCTATCAAGTCGAACACCCAGAGATTCAGAGAATCTTCCAAAAATAGGTGTAGAAGTCTCTCCCATTACAATTTAGAGTTCTGAGACATTGCTTCTCCATCAATTCAGCCTTTTCTTGTCGAAGACACTGGCTACATCTCCACTGACCCCTCTGCACTAAAATGTAAACCACTCAATACAATCATACATGCTGTGCTTCCCAAATACAGACCTATGGTGCTGCTCGATCAGGCAAATATATTTTCACAGAACTAGTGAATCTTGACAGAGTAGCTATGAGCAACAAAAGTGTTTATCAGTAAAATATGTGACTGCTATGGCCGTTAATATGTGACTAAAAGCTTTTGTGCAACTAAGTAAAGATTCCATCAGCAACTTAATCACTTTTATTCACAGAAATATTTTCAGAGCTTGGACTTTTATCTGTTTCAGTGACGGAGTCCCAAGGCTAGATTAGATGAATCTGGCATTGCTATGTTAGAGAAGTCTGTTTCCCAGATACAATTTCTTTTAAAAATATTTAGTCCGCTAATAATGCCATGTCATACAAAGTCTAATAATTATTCTTCTTCCTTTGAATATAAACTATTGCTTAGCTCATCTGCTTTACCACTTCGCACTTTAAAGCAAAGGTTCAAACCTTCCTTGAGCTATGGGATGGAAAAAATTAGATATGGTAAAATAAGATCTTGTTTTACAAGAACCGCAGCTAATGTTCCATAACTGCAGAGGACCACGCAGATAAGAAAAGTGAGTGCATGATCTTAACATAGAAAAGGAAATCTGAAGTACTTCAGCCAGTGAACAGAAAGCCTTTCATATTCTTAGTCAAATCTTATGGCAAAATAGACCTGCTGTTAAGTGCAGCAATTTCTGTTAGAAGCAAGATGCTAATAAATCTCCAGTATGTGTGCCTGGTGATGCAGACTCTTGGCTGACCCCAGCTGACGCCCCTTGGCTGGCCTTGCTCCCTGCCAGGGGCAGGGAATTGCATCCAAGTTTGTGAGACTCCGCCTGTGCTGGATGTGCCATCCGGCAGCAGACAGCCGATCCCCGTGGCACCTGACAGACAGTCTCATGGAGTTAGGATCAAGGATGGCAGAGAGCTATGTGCTAGTCTGTTGTGCAAAGCAGATCATGTCTTTGAGCAAGCAAGGTCAGAGACCCAACTCCGAGGTTCCTATATTGCAAACCGCCATCCACCGCCATGTTTTCTTCAAAACTAATATTCCAATCCATTTCACGGATGTGTAGAGAACACTTAGAACTATTTAAGCAGTAATAACAGAAGTGATTTCTTGACTAGTTAAATTTGGTATAGCAAAAACAGAAGTTTGGGCTCAATATCTCCCATATTCTGAAAGCCTTAAGCTTCCAAACAGAGCTAAAGCATCTTTAGAAATAGATTCATGAAACTAAGTCTAAATAGCTATTTTCCTATGTGGAAAGTATGTCGTGCTCAAAGCAAGCCCACTTCTGGTTCTGTCAGACATTATTTTGATTATGAATGCCAGCAGGAATGAGGAACACAAATGCAGATAAAAGAGGTTTCCGAGAAGAGGGAAATTATCCTAGGACCTACCACAAGGTGATCCATGTAATCAAAGAGTAAGGTTTGGTAGACTAAGTGGCATAAGAATGAAAAAACCTAAGTGAAACTAAATGCAGTCAAAGCTTTCTAAAAGGAGTTTGAAACAGTTTAAGGAGGAAAATTCTTATTGTGTTGGGATACTTGCAGGAGCAATGAGATCCTTCCATAGAAACAAGACCCATATGACCTTTCTTGTGAAGTCATTAAGTTTCAATGAGAGATTTGTTACCCTGCACTAGATTATTCGTACACTAGCAACAATCAGAATTATTGAACTTCAATATGAAAAATCTGTTGGTTTTGAAATAGTAAAGAAAATTCTTTCCCCAATTAAATTCATTGAAGTACTGCAATCCTGGTAAGGTCATCATGGTCATCACCTCTAAAAAAACCCGAAGTCTTTAATGAGAATCCTGAACATACATTTACTCTACAAAAATTTAACGTTTTACAACTGCATCTACAGTGTATTCTTTAAAATTTAGCAATCCTAGCCCTATAATGCAAATTTTTATCTCTTAACATTTTGCTGAATTTTTTAAGATTAATTTACGGATAGAACCTGTTTCTGAATAACCAAGAAAGAGATGAGTAAGAGCTTAACAATTTATTTATTTTAAAAGCTTTGCTTTTTTTCCAAAAGTATTTCCAACACCAGCGAGTTTTCTGTACAAATGAGGATGTTTAAGATGCAGAATTATGTTAAATTCCTTTACACTAGGAGTTAGAAGGATATGAGAGAAAAAAGTCTGACAAATAAGAGGAAAAAGCAGAAGAAAACCAAATTAATTACTGTGTGTCTAGGAGGCTCAAACAGAATTATAAAAGCTAGAGAATTCAAATAAAGCAATTGACAGCTGGTAGCTTTTTTTACCTACTCACTGCACCACTATATTGACATAACCTATTGTTACATGATCAATGGTATATTATCACATATCTACTCATCAATTGGGTGTACTTGGAACATTTAGCAACAGACAGGCTGTTAATTTTAAAATCCCCCAGAATGCCAGGGGATTTCTTGTCATAGCATAGCAACGAGTTATCCAGAGTTGCCTTCATGCTACACTGAAGGTTCTTTCATTTATGCTTATAAATACAGTGCATTTCTTTGATCGTTGAATACTGTTGAGTACTTTAAGATTTGTGACAAGTTCTGAATACCTAACAGTTTCTGCACCTTTTCTGATTTTTTTCTTGTCACTGCTACTACACACATGTTTATTAATTGCACACCTTCCTCAACTGATCAGAGGATGCGTTTTGAAATTCATTTGCCTTTAATAGTAATCATTTGCAATGTAGAAATCATATTTAAAATTAGATGCAATAACACAAATGTTTATGAAAATTTGAATATATTGCACCCAACTGGCATTACATTCAGATACATTTGGCTCCAGTTGTGAAGACAGAAAAGATGAGACAGAAAAGCGAAACAATCTCTAAAGTCATTATCATTTGCTCTTGCCCCCTGACCTGGCTTAAAGCCACTCTAGCTCAGTGAGCAAGCCTTTACTCTGTGTCCCCATGTCTCCTTTTCCCTTATATCAAATGAAAGGACATAAAGAGAACAGAATTAGCAACCTGAGCTTCAGCAGTGATAGGAAGGAGCTTAAGCTGAAAGTTCTATAAATTTCTTAGAGCATAAAATGATGCCAGAGAAAAGGAGTGAGCCCATGCCCTGAAAAAAGCAGCCCCTTTTTTCACGCAGTCAGTGGGCAAAACACACAACAATATCTCTATTAAAGAGATAATTAGCTCACTATGTACAAATAAAAATGTGTCATTTCTGGAAGCCCATAAAAATTCTTGATCCTTACAAACAAAATCCTGGTTTGGATTGCTACTTTACAAAATAGGGAGAGGAGACAGTGTCCCATTTCCCATGTTGAAAGATCTCTTCAATTTGTAATGGATGCCATGTTTTTCTTCATCTTTCAGAATGCCTTTCAGGTGGAGGTTATGGGGGATGAATAAATATTATTTATGCCATCGCTTCTTTTAAGTGCTAGGAAAAGCAAACATTGCCTCCTTCCAAAACAAAATAAACTAAAATAGTTATTCATTATCTAACTTTTCAGCAAGCATTTTATGAGATAAATTTTAGACCATAAATTTCAGGTCTAATTCCACCTCCTTTCTTCTCCCCGTTATAGTAAAAGTGAGTGTAACGGGTGGGAGTAGGGGAAACAATGTCATTAGGCCTATTTGGTTTAGTGTTTGGTTTAGATCAACCAAGAACTATTATGGTTACTAAATCTTTTTTAGATCAATGAAGAACTCAGTGTGTAGCTACTTTTAACTTGCACTGTCTGGTTTTCAGCCATAGAACTGAAGTTCTGTACTGCAATAAGGCATACTCTCCCTACATCTGTAACCTGGAGATGAAGACACCCATCAGTAATTACTATCTACTTTCAGTAGAATTATATTTTCTGGCTTTTCACAATAAGCTTGGTGCCCTTCTCCTTCACCATGTTAACAGTATTGATTGGAATACCCCTGCTTAAATGCTTTCTACATAAAAGGTAACACTTTCATAGAACTTGAGAATAAGAACTGATATAAGGACACAATAAAATGAAAGTCTAACAAAAAACCTGTCCTTGATAAGCACTCACTATGCTAATTTCATCTGTGGGACAAGCAGACTACCATCAGGTGCAGTATATAGCTCTTCATTCCAGACTTTGGTCTAAACTACCCCATAGAGAAATTAATGCACGTGCTTCAACAGTCCATCAATCTCACTCTAATGGGAATTTTGTCTTGAATCGGGTGAGGCAAGCCCAGCACTAGCTGCAAACATCAGTGAGTAAGGGAAAAAATGCCAAATAAACAGAACTTCAAATGCAAAATATGATGAGTTTTTAATAAGCTCACACGGATTACAAATTGCAGTTTATTTTGACAAAGCTGAAAATAATTACCTGCTTCATTGTCTTCACGTGAAACAGCCTTTGTGAGGTGTTCTGATACTATTGTGAATAGTCTTGTATGAGCATTTAGAAAGACATATTTAGATGTTTATTTATTGGATTGCAACACTATCATCTGTTAATGTAATGTCATAAAGTGGTAAACAGAACGTAAGAAACATATTTATTAGTATAATAGCACAGCAGAAACTAATAAGTTTTCCACCATCCTCCAGTATCTAATGTTCAACCCATTTGCAAGAAGCAGAGCTACATTTCTTCCTCTGTAATGCTCTCACGCCTAACTTGAAAGGGGGAAAAATGCTAATCAGTGATCATCTGACCCACAAATCAGACTCTGCCAAAAGACATTTTTTCACTAATGACTAAAATAGACTATGAAAGAATCTTCTATTTTAATCCCTGTTCTGCCCCTGTATTATTCTGTCACCTCTTTTGGCCCTTGTATACTCCATGAAAAAAGACTGAATTACTATAAAGCAGCTCTAAAACATCCCATATGTATCTTTGATTACAAAACCAAAAGGGTACTCAAAATGCTTTGAGATGAATACTGTCTCGAAACTTAGCACGAAGACTATGTTGAGGTATGAAATGGAGTGATAGGGGTAGAAAGAGTGCTTAAAAACATAACTGGATACAACTTTTTTTTTCTTTTTCCTAGTAAAATTACAATTTTTTGTGCCAGAAGCAAGGCATAAATAAAATATTAAGTCATTTGTAATTTGTATAACAAAATAGTGCAGGCCATTCCAATTAGAGATAGGTTTATACAGCAGTCAAAAGCACAGGCTTGTCAAGTAGTTGTTCCTGAGTTTTTATGGTTGTTTTCATCTGGGGACAATCTTACAAGTCATGAAAACTGGAATTGTTTAATTCATCATAAAACTAAAAGGCCTTTCAAAATTTGTATTACTCTCAAGTTATGGACATTAGCAAAACATGTTTTTAAGCCTGCCTTATATTGCTTTTTCTCCAATTATTAGTCTCGAAACAAAGAACCACAATTCATTTTTTTACCATCCTGTGTGGATATGCTGCAAGAAATATACAAGCTGCAATAAGCATATAAATTATGGAAAGGCTCAGAGTCCAAATGTGCACACATAGGAGACTGACTGTGTGCCATATATTCAGCAAAAGCTCTGCTTTTGTTAGCTTCTGATTTTTCTGAGTAAGAATGGAAGGAACATACCTGTACACATCATAAATTCAACCCCACAATAGTATTTCTTTAAATAGTTTTTCCTCACCTTTCTCATGCCTGGTCCCACTATGAAAAGAATAAAGTAACAGGAAAGAAGTGCAGAAAAATCAGTGCAGAGTATGTGGTATGAACCACTACACATAAAAGAACATTTTTAATTTTAAAAGAAAAAAAACTGAGTCAAGTGTCTATAAAAATCTAGTTCAGTGAAAATTACATACATGGTGTTTGTGGATTTGGCTGCCTTAATTAATAGTGCTTCAGTGAACAGTCTCAGAAAATATTGTTGCCTTCCTCTCTCTCTCTAATTTGTATTTACAAAAAAGATACGGTCTTGCTGTAGAATCAAGACAGCAAAAGGACAAAAAAGGTGGGATATAGAAGTTGTCTACAAGCAATGTCTGGAAAATACAGCACATAATGAATGGCAAGTCAACTTGACATGTTGTTGTGTAGGTAAGTATTCAGGTGAGATCAGGAACAACCCAGTATATTTTCTAGATTTTCACACTACTGTAATATATTATTCCTATTATAAAATGTTCCAATAGCAAAGGAAGCAGTCATAATAATGGCAATTTTGTATTCCAGATGAGCTGCAGCAACTGCCATTCTGGAGCCTAATTTTTTTTTCCACAAGACCTCTTTAATGAAAAGACTTTGCTTTAAACTGCTGACATTTTTTAGCTAAAGTCTATTGTGATCAAATGTCAGAAAGAGCCGAAACTAAAAAGAATTATTACAGTAAGATTGTTACCAACTGATTCACAGGCATCTACTTGTAGCTTAGTTATTAGTCCAGTCTGATCTACTCTTATTTATCAAATCAGGGAAATATATTCCAATTCCAATTCAAATGTAGAGCTTAGTGCGTCAAACAAGTATTCCACACAAGAAAAGTATGGATTAAATGTTAGGAAAGGAGTTCATTCATGAAGAGGAGGGGGAATGAAAAAGAGTTGTAGAATTTTAGTAGCCTTGCTTATAAAACACAGGACGATGTAGCTGTATATAATGTGTCCAAGTACCAAATCAGTCTGTAGGAATGTTATTGTGTGAAAGAAAAACTGATATTGATGGATGTTATATAAAAAGCCATTGTTTTATAGTAACTGCTTTTAAAATTTCTTTCAAAGAAATCTGTACCACCCAAGTTATTTTAAGTACATCTGACTGCAGTGATGGTCTCATCACCTCAAGAGTTCGCCATTTTTCTGAGTAAAATTATTACAAATATACAAAGTGGAAAGACCTTTTATCTGGAATTTACTTTAAGTAATCTCTGAAGCCTACACAGGTTGTGAAGGAAGGCACAATAAAACCTGCAGTAAACATCATCACAGAAGACAAACTTTCTCACTGGCTGCTTGAAAAATCCCCGGGGATTTTTCTCCAACTACAACAAAATCCCCGGGGATTTTTCCCGAGGGGTCTATTACAACTTTTTCTGACCTTTAGCTAAAGGCCCCTTCTATTGATTGATTTCTTTTGCTGGTCCCTTCCCTGGGTGGTTTCGCTAGATGGCATGGGCTTTATTTTGCTGCAGTAGTGCGCAATGGAAATGAGTAGAGTTGAAAGCAAAGATCCTGAGCTGTGTATCCTCATTGGAAATAATTTTAAATTAGTTTATCTAAAATTATTTTACTTTCTTATATCACATTTTACAGACCATTGAAGAACATTTCAGTCAAATAAATTTTTTCAGTATTTTTTTTTAATCACAATATAATTTTTATACTTACCTTTCTGAGCTTTTGGGTCTGGACATAAATTATTTCAATATATGTTTTAGTTTTAAAGTTAGACCTTTGATTTCTGGCCCATCACTGAATCCTCTGATGACAATGAACTCAGCTCATATTTGAAAAAAGAACAAGTGTCACTTTAGTGTTTCTGGCAGAACTACTAAGGGTAATGTCTTCTCCCTGGGGCTCATGCATCTGCTCCCAGTGTAACTGGAGAACATTCTGTGAAGAGACTGTTGAGCTTTCTGAGGGAAGCCACCTTCATAGCTACAGGAATATGACACCTGTTCAAAATGCCAAATTCATCAAGAATCCTGACAATACACACAGAAGGAAAAGCTATGCTGCAGAACACACCATGTGTTAGGCTCATGTGCAGGTGTACACATGTGAATGCACACAAAGCATTTTGGAATATTTGCATCAAAAGCCTGCACATGATTCAGATATTTGTGTTATATAAACACCAAAACTACAATTAGAACTTGAGGATTTCTCTGAGATACATCCCACATTTTTCTGAGCTGTTCTACAGATGGGTTTGTATTTTGGGTTTGGAACCCCAAATCATTTAATTTACGCAAGACACCACAGTGCCTCGAAGATGGCCCATTCAGCTTAGGGTTTCCAGCTTTCCACCTGTATCATACGTCCATTCCTGGCAAAGGCAAGCACAGCACAGCGAGAGCAATTTCCCTTGCATTTCACCATCATATACAGAAAGGCAGATATTTTGTAGGATTACAGTGCAGTTCAAGCTCAAGGGCAGTTAATATACCTCAGAAGTTTCTTAGATAGGATCTTATATTCGTGATATTTTAATAAACGTAGGATGACAGGCAGCAGCCAGTAATCCAAGGTCCACGGAATTACAAAGAGAATAGCAGTCAGAAGCTGCTATGAAAAAAAGCCAGGTTCTACGGAGATGTCCAAGAAGCCTTTCCTTGTCGTGACCCACCACAGCATGATATTTGGGTTGATAGATCACAACAATCCTGTGGCAAGTAAATGGCTATTTCTTGGTCTGTGACGAAGGCAAGAAAAACAAATGAAATTGTAATTAATTACTGAAAGGTTGCATTAAAACTTTTGTGAAGTGAGAGTATCCTCAAAGGTCTCGTTATGTTTTCTTTGAATGAGGACTGTGAAATCAGCAATATGTTATTGACAGAAATAAGGAAAATACAACAGAACTACAAAGACAATTAATGTTAAGAATAAAATCATTCTCTTCCCATAGTGGAATATTTCAAGAAAGATACTCCTTCAGGGACTTTTCTAAATTTTTATATACATATATATAACATACACAACCCCTACAAATTTAGGGCTTATATATTGTAGTGTAAGATGAATATAAATCTTCTTGCATCTATATATATTATCTACATGACTGGAAATAAGACAAGGGAGTTTGATAGAGTGCTGAGTCAGTCTCAGGTGTCCATGGGGCTCAAATGAGTAAGTTCATAATATTCTCAAAATTTCTGGATAAATAATTTAGCCTGTAAAATTATTCTGCAGGTATTTCAAAAGGAGTCTCTCAATGTAAGCGTTGCACTTCTGCTGTAACTGGAAAGAGAATAGAACCCACAGGCACCCCCATCACCACAACCCTCAGAATGCTGACACCTCTGTTCTTCCATGTAGCACAAGATAAAAATTTGCAATGCATGTGAAAATTAAATAGTATAAAGTTTGGGGGACACAGAAGGTGTAAAAATATGCCAAGGTTCCTCCAGCCTTCCATCATTTTCTCCTCTTTTATCTGGCAAGCTTTCATCTACCCTGTTTTTCTGTGTTGGCTGTTTAGTCCGGTTGCCCATAGCTTGTCTGGTCCAATTCATTCTTAATATTCACTGGATTTTTCTTACTTCATTTCTTTCCTCAGAATTAATTGTTTCCTATAGGTCCTAAGAGATAGCAACAAACTCAGGAAGAAAAGAGCATCTCAAGCAACTCACAGCAGGGAGTCAAGAGCCAGGTCTCCATGCTTATGTAGCCTCACAAAATAGAGTCTGTCTGAATACAGTTGGTGATGAGAAAGGATATACACAAAACAAGATAGGTCAGGAGTGCAAATCCTTGTGATCTGAGAAGTCATTTGTAGTCCACTTTGACCACATGGATAGGCATTGCAAGGGCTTTAGGCTTTCTGTTAAGTTAAAACTTAACATTCTCTTGAAAATGTCAGACTTACTGTGTCCATCAAGAAAGTTTGGAACTTGAGCACAGAAAATGAAATCTCACAAGCTAATCTAGTAGCAAGCAGGAAAACTATCTAAAATTCTGTGTCAAGAGGAACCCATTGGGCTGGGTTGGTGAACTCTGAGACAGGAACAAAAAAAAAGACAGAGCAGATGAATATCATATGAGGTTGGGCTTTTATTTACTTATTTCAAGATGTCAGGGAAAGAAAAACCCAAAGTGAATTTTGAATTAGATAGGATTATCTCCTACTGATTGCAACATAAAACAGTCATGCTCTTTTATAGCTCAGGTGATCGAAGAAAAACATGAGAAACAGCAGTGATAGAGCACATGCTTGTAGAATAGTCACATAACACATACTATGATGATAAAAAAGAAAAAAATCGTAAAGGTATTCTTCATAGACTTAACTAAAACCTCAAATATAAGTCAGCAAAATCAGTTACAACAATTATATCACCTCTAGTTCTGACTCAGAGGACATTTCAATTTCTCTGAAAAAACAATTGTTAAAGAAAACTTGTATCATGAAAAATAACAATAAAGTGGTTACAACCCCATCACTGAAGGATAGCTATTTTATAAGAAATAAGGAAATTGTGTCTAACCTAGAATGGGGAAGTGGCTCAAGCAGGAATTATATTTAACAAGTTTGTATCATCTTGTATGTGATGGTATCAGAGTTGTGGTATATATTGTAGGAGTTCTAAACCAAAATGAATCCTATTTAAAACATTGTTTTAGGCTCTCTATATTTGCCTTCTCTCAGTTTTAAATTATCTTCAGCATTTTAAAATGGTTTTTATTGGGCAGCCAGCTCAATTCCACAATTTTGAATAAAAAGAAAGAATATTTATTATAAAAGTATCTGCATATTGCAGTTACCTGCAGTAGAATTAATCCAAGCTATGCCACATTGAATTGATTCACATCACCAAATTAAGACGTCAATAACTCTATCTGTGATTAAAATTGAGTAGAAAACAGAATCATCCTACCTGAAGGGTAAAAAAAAGAAGACGACAACACCTTCCATCTGTAGATTTTTAATTCCCTGATTTAATTGTAGGCTTTCTAATTTAATTATCAAATGGTACAAGAAAAACATATCTTTGATAATTAACTCTTCATAATTTATTGCTACCAGGCAAAACCATCGCCACATTTGAAAACTTCTTTTGTTTTCATAGGACCAGTAATCAAACAGCACACTTAGAAAGTAGTTGCTTCTCCAATCAAAAGCATCATATTGTGGCCTATTGTCAGGGTGCTCTCTTCAGCCTCTTGGTAGATCCAGATTTTGATCTCACTGTTGAAAGAGCAGAATCTGACCGCAAGAAGGGCCACCCAGAACCCTCTTCCTGCAGTAAATCCAATTCAAGAATCTGGTTCTCAATGGTGTGATAAGACTCAGTTCTACAACTGGCACTCAGAGGCCCAGGGTGAACCTGTAGCCCGTCACTTCATTGAAGTTCTGGCGCAAAAGTAATCATTTCAATCTGATTGGCTTCCTAGCCTATCTACAGATCTGAAAATAATAAACAACTTTCACATCTGAAGAAGAAAGGATATTTAAATTGTGTGCACATGCAGGCACCTTTGTAGGTCAAACAGGTCTTACAGAGTTCTCATACTTCCCAAAAAATATCGTTATGTTCACCTCTCATGTTCTATAAACACTGCAGTGTGTGTGATAGCATTCACACACAGCATGGATAAAATAAGCAGAAGAAACCTATTTACTCCCACACAAAAGGAGGAAGACAACTCTACATATTGTGTCATTCTCTAACATCAAAATGTGGTAAACACCTTTACCAATTGCTTCATCAGGGAAATCTGACCCTGACAGAGCAGTATCTGTAAGGATAAAATAACCCCTTGCCCTTTTCCCTCTCTCACAGTCTCATACATATCACATCAGCTGCTCCAACAGGAGGATGTGCCAAGAGGTCAAGCCTCCGCTGAGCTGAATGGGGATTTTTAGCAAGTATTTGTGACCTGCCCAAACCAAAAAACAACACATATTCTCCTGATCCCAGCCCTTAATTAGACGAAGGCTACTGAGTCAGTGCCATCTCTGTGTCCCAACTCTTCTCGTTTCTCCAGATAAACAATTAAAAAATTATAATATGCGCACCTCAAAGAAAGCAAATATAACCTATGCACAACTGTATGAATTTCAGCAATACCCATACAAAAACCTACCAGTTTCAGGCTCCAATTACGGTAATCAACACAAAGCACAGGAGCTGAAAGCATGGTGAGATTAGGCACATAGACCAGCAGACAAGTCCAGTGGACTGCAAAAATAATATATTAATGGGTTTTATGGAAGGGGAGGCATGTATGGGTAATACACATATAAGGCCTGTAAATTGAAAATGTTTGCTGGTAGGACTATTGGGACTGGTGAGAAAATACAGGCTGTCATACCTACTCTGTGAATAAAATTTAGTTTCTATGGATGTCAACCTAATACTTTACAAAATAAAAGAGTGAAACTATATACACTTACTCTGCTAGAATAATTACCATTCTAATTCCTAAATAAATGTTATGAAGACATCTGTTTTGAAAAATTATGCTTTCATGTTATTTTGATGTATTTTGACTCAGGATTTCCCCATTCAAAGGGTTTAGGTAAAGCACAGCTTTTTCAACAAATAATGCCATTTAGACTTTTCTGGAGGAAGTCTTTTTTCAATATCAGTCACTCCCCAGCCATTCCAGCTATTCCTATTCCTACACAAAGGTCATACCTAGAATTGGGAATGGGGACCAGTTGTTTCCAGCAGCCCCATTCTGCTCACCCCAGCCAGATACTGCATTTCAAAAAAAGAAAAAAGGCAATCTTCAAGCTGAGAAATAGCAGCAAGTTGCCTGATACCATCAGAGGCATAGCATAAGACTGAAGAAGAAATGCATAAACGGGAAAACATGCAAACAACTTCATTTCAAGGTGGTGTAGAGTGAACTGAATACCTCCACTGCCAAGACTGGAACCGGTGTAATCACTAAATGTGCAGGTGAAAAAATCTTGCTGACAGATATGTGACAGAAAATGATAGTCAATATAACTGTACAATTAATTCAATAATTGACAATTTAAAGAACATCCATTCCTTTGATTTCTGAGTGATCCCTGCTCTTCTTATAGACTACTACTAGCAGTAGTCAGGTTGGACACCTTTTTGAAAAACAGGTGGAAATATTTGGGAGGAATTTTGTTTTATTTTTATTAAAAAATTCTATGGCATTTTCTTGGATTTTCTCTGGAGCTCATTCTCTGTACCACCATTCTTCCATCAAAGGCATTGTTTCATATACATGATTCTTGAAACAAGCTAATACACTTACAGCATTTGTGTTCTGGAGCGGGGACTTCAAATTAAATTCATGTGAGTATTTTGCTCCTCCTTGAGACCTTATCTTTGTACATATAGAAGGAATTGTTTACTTAATTCCACTATCAGAAAAGAAGACATTAGAACTAAACAACTTTTTTTCTCAGAAGAGAACACCAGAGCTATTTATTTCATTTCAAGCTATTACAGAATTTATAATATATGACCTGGCTATTTTTAATGACACAACAATGAAAATCACTGCCATTTTTTTAACGTTTAATCAATTTGTCAAATGAAAGAACATCAAACTGAATTGCGAGTACAGAAATGAGAGAAAATATACAAAATTCTCCTTCAATGAACAAGAGATAAGTGGAGGTTCTTAATGCTTCCCTCTGGCCTAGATGGCAAATGGATTTCTGCAGAGCTCTATTCCTCATGCATCTATATCCTCATACCTATTAATATTTTCAATAAGAGATTGGGTGGTGAATTCCTGAAATTAGGATTAGAAATATATTGAAACACAGAATTGAACTTGACAAATTGGACATACATCCTGAAAAATAATTACATGTTATTTAAAAGAGTGAAGCAGAAATTACTAGGGATGGCTATCTACATAAACACACAGTCTGATGTAATTGGGTGGGAAAAAACACTGAGAGATATATAAAGAAGTTATCTTCATAAGCAGCAGAACATAAGCCAATGGAGTAATGCTTCTGCAAACAGCCAACTCAGCCTTGGTTTGTCATATATAAGCAAAAATAAATGTAATAATCTTTTGATTTAGACAGCATTAGTAAGGACAAAGTGGAAGAACTTTGTGTCCAGATTGAGGAAATATATTTCAAGAAAAGCGGCAGGAAGTCCAGAAGAGAGTCACAAATATGAGAGGTTTTAAAGCATTATTTAGTACAGACTATTGAATGAAGAGATGGAAGAGTTTAATAGAAGGAGAGAAACTGAGATACAAATGTAAACCAAACAAAATTAGTATTCACCTAAATAAAAATTTCAGGAAAGGGGAAGGAATTAACCTAATCTCATATTCATGTGAATATGGAAAACAGCAATTGGCTTAAATTATAAAGAACAAGATATTAACAAAAACACGTTAATAACAGCAGTAAGGTAAAGCCTGGGTCACACCTTTTGGGAAAGCTATGGTATTTCCAGTGCTGGAGGTGTTTAAGGCTAGGCTGCACAGACGTCTCTCAGACTCCACCTGCATGTAATTGGCCCTGCCCTGCAGAAGATGAATGGACACTGACTGAATAACCTCTTGAATTCCCTTCCAGCAGTATTATGATCTAACCACCTATAATTCTCACTCCATTTAAATCAGTGCCAAAGAATTTAATGACCTCCCTTCTTTTTTCCCCATTATGACCTGTTACAAGACAAGCTAATAATAGCTTACTCTCCAGTTTAAAAGGCAACGAAACAATTGCAACCTCCTCTCACAAACCACTCCAGACAGAACCGATGAGCAGACTTCTGCATGCCTGTGCTCAGACTCCAATGTGAAAAGTAAAAGGGTGTGTCTTTTGCTTGGCAGTGTTTTAAGTAGTGTTGAGTGTTCAGCATTTAAGTAGTAATAAGACCCTTCACACTTCCTCTAACTGGATCAGTGAGCTAAGGGCACTTGGATGACTGAAGGAGGTGATACAAGAAGGCACACACAACCCCCTCCCCCTCAAAAAAAATTAACCCAAAACAACACAACAACACAAAACAAAAAAACCCCACCAGCCTCCTTTCTCTAAGAAAACCACCGAGAAACAAAAAAGATGTGTGTGACTCACTGAATAAACAGAAATTTTCAACTACCCAGAGCTTTAACTGCAACATCCTGATTGAATTCCACCCTGGGAGTGTGGGTTCTACTAAGAAGGAAAAACTCAACACTTTTTCTGCTTGCTGTCTGAAAGCTACTTCTTATATTAAGGAATTATTCCATCAAGACACTTGTGTGTGCTTCTGTGTGTATTTATATACGAACATAATTACAGATACCAAGTCTTACCTAAGAAAAAAGCACACCATTGGAGCAACTAAGTTTTCCTGCAATTAATAGCCCAGAAAACATGGAGAAGTTCTGAAGGCTTTCCACCGTGAAGGAGAACCCATATACACTATGATTCATCAGGGCAGTATTCCCCGTTTTCCTGTTTACTTCACCATGACTTTGTGTGCTCTCCATTGGGAAAAGCCTCACAGCTAATGTGAGAAATACTGCAGCAGACATGCTTGTGGTTTATGAGAAACATTTCCAGATCACTTGTCTTGTACATATGATTGGGAAATGAATGGTAGTTTGGTAGGAGCTGGGCTACAAAGATGAGGTCTGAAAAGTGGTTCTGTAACTTTAAACCACTGAATATTACTGCAAGTAGATAATTTTCATTTATTTAATACCTTTCCCCTAAAGATGCATAACTATTTCACTTAAGAAGGACACTTCATAAATTTCAGTAGGTGAGAAAGCTAAGAAGAGAAGTAAGTAGACAAACAGATCAGAGAAGAAAAGTAAATAGCCAAAAGTCACCCTATAGGCACTAGTCTAAGCTAAAAAAAACCATACAGCTCTTCTTTGTCTCTCTGCCTTAGCTGCTGAACTATATTGAATGCAGTAGGCATCACTTAATCCCACAGGCATGTTAAAATTATCTGTTTAAATGAAGATCCTTGTTGAGTCAGAAGAACCTTTAGCAAAAAAGAAAGTCCAATGGAACTCCAGTCACTACTACTATACTATGCTTTCAAGTTAACATTACAGTAGGATTAATAAAGGTTTCCAGAAAACTGAAGGGCTTAACTAATTATGAATTTCATTCACAATTCAGCTAGGAGCAATTGATATCCTGGGAATTCTTCCTACTCTCTTGTAATACAAGCATTAAAAAGATGGCAATATTCCTACCCTGATTTTTCATACTGTTTGGCAGAAGAACAGAAACCACTTTCTTAACCTGCAAAGACAGGATGCTCAGGGCAGCTAAATGGAGAAGTTACTTGAACTTAAGCCAGACTAAATTACAAAAATGGAGGACAAAAAAAAACTCTGTTGCAAAGTTCGTTACCAACCAACTTATCCAAAAGGATTTGTCTTCATCTGAGATTCAGAAGCAGAAACGTGACCATGGACTTTTTTTTTTTGAAAGACAAAATGAAAAATTAAGAGCTTTCTTTCAGAAATATTGTATTCAAAATTTTTTAATCTTCTTCATAGATTGACTTGCAAAGACCAGATGTTGGTTCATACCAACCCATAAGGCCATAGGGTAAATGGATAAGCTGCCTGATTTTAAAACCAGATATTGAAACTCCTGCTTTTGGCAAATTTTCTGTTCATAGGAAAGCAATTTAATTCATTTAAAAGAAGTTCATATAACATAAGGCACAACTTGGTATAAAGTTATTAATATTGGGTTCACGTTAAGGACCTACAGGTCTGATTCTGCAGAATCTGGAACCCTTGTGTATTGGAAGTCTACCTCAAAAAGGATTTCATCATCCTTTTTTATATGCTATTATGGATCCCTACCTCCAGCTCAGCAAATTTTTTGATTAGCTAATTAATGACTGATACAAGGAAAGATTATATAAAACTTATAGTAATTATACTGTACCAATAAGGGGATTTAAAGCAAACTGTAGAAATCAAAAACCTTTCCTCTTAATTAAGCCACAGTGGGAATAATAAGTCACTTTCTCTCTTGTACTCTCATTTTTTGAATTCCATAAACATCATTTTGAATGCAAGAAATCAAGTATTTAGCTGGCCCTATGGATTTCAATTCCGCAGTATCTGACAAGGTGGTCGGTCAGAGATTGGACTCAATGATCTTAGAGGTCTTTTCCAACCTAAATGATTCCATGATTTTATGAAGAGAAAAATATTTTTTAGGGGTTTTTTTTCTTTTTTTATTTTCCTTGAATTGTATTTCTTCAGTTGTCAGGTTTAAAGAAAGATTTCAGAGGAATATTAGGTTCATCCTTGTATTCTCATTTTGTTTATAGGTAGGACCGGATGGATTCAGATTTCATCAGTTTAAGTAAACATAAATCATTCTTCCCAATTTAACTTGGGAAAAAAATCATTAACTGTACAGTTTTAATTTCATAAGTTAATTTTGAAAAACTATTACTTTTTAACTATCTTTCCATTTAGATAATCTCATTATTTGTTTAATCAATTCTCAAGAACAAAGAATGTTTCAGGCTAAAGAGAAAACTTTGCTGTATATTAATCATAAGACTTCATTATGAAAGTAAGGGTTTGTATTAAACACGAAAATAAATTTTTAGTCAAAATCTTTATTTTTCTAAACAACTTAAAGATTACCATTTTAATTCCTGTGAAATATTGCAAGTGTGAAAACTCACTTGTATTTAATGCAGAAGAACAAAGGGGAGCAATGTTGTTTATTGTCAGGCATTTCACTTGAAACGGAATGCAAAAACCACCAAAGGGATGTACTTTCCACTGCCACAATTCACTTTAAACAAAAAAATAATTATGGTTATTGAAACCAGAGAGAGGAAATTTCTGAAGAAATTGTTTGATCAGTACATCCATTATGCTAATCAGTCATCCCTGTTTGCATCATTATAGTTTAGCTTTCATAGCTATAAATAGAAGAAACTGCTGGAACCAAACAGAAAGGTATACAACTGTATTATTATAGCAACTAATTTATAAAATTTAGCTCATGAATAAAACATCAAATAAATATTTTCATAATTAGTTTTTCTTTTCATGAATAATGAAAAACAATCACAAGCACATTTGCTTGTTTTTCTATTTTAAGGTGTATTACTGAAGTCCTAAATTGAATGTTGGAATCTCTTCAGAGAAAATAGGTAAGAATGTTCCATCTTCATCACTTTTTCAATAAGCAAATGAACAAGTGTTGAATTAGGAGAATAACACCAAAACAGTATCTTTGACTCTTTCAATTTGCTTTCAGTCATGCTCAACATACTCTGTATTCATCCCCCATTCACTTAACAAATACACATTTTTCACAGGAACTATTAGGGGCAAAAAAAAGAGAAAAGAGAAAGACGAAGCCAGATTCTCATCTGTTCTGTGCTCTTCTACATCTCTTAAGCAGTGTACGAGTGGGAGAAAGTAGCAGCAACTGACTAAGTGTAGCTCCTTCTAATGCCTCTACTGAACCACAATACAGTGCATTGTAGGAGAGGAAAACAGATATTCGGTGGGTGCTCTGCTCTCCTCGCAGTATTCCTTAGTGGTATATTATCTATTGCAAACTGAAGCTACCAGGCACAATGTAGAGTGGCTCGGAGGCTATTCGTATTTATTGTGGGTATGGAGTGATTGCAATCACTCACATGAAGCAGAGACTTGCCTCTGGATCCCAAAAGCTCCAGCCTCTTAGTCCAAAAAAAATCAGGCTTAAGTTCGTGTTTCACTCTTCACTCTCATTTCATTCACATTAGTGGTAGCATATATGTTCAGAGTAAAACCAAAGACAAGGCTTCCTCCAAAGATCATATCTACTGAAGTTACTAAATAAGCCAGGCAAGAATGTGAGCATGCATTTTGCAGCTCAGACCAAGCAGAAGCATGTTGTTGTTTTATGTCAACAGTTAGTGCAGGTGCTGGACACTGCTCTCAATCTTAGAGACTCAGGTATGGAACCAGTTTACAAAGGCTGCTGCACAAGTTAAAGCTAGTCCTCTTTAAAAATAAAAATAAATTAAAAAAAAATAATAAAAATCTGTTGAACTGTCTTCTCTTAAAAAATATTCTTTTTTTTTCCTCATTAGAAGAGTTTTCTGACTCATGATCGTCTTGGTACAGCATTGCTAATGCCTTTACAAAATGCATGACAAAACAAACTGGAAAGAATAAGAGAAATAAAAAAGCCCCATATATTTGAAAACTATGTGTAGCATAGGACAATTTTTCTTTTCAAAACCCCTTACCAGAGTCCTAACACAAAGGCGTTTGATGACTCAGCCATGGTTTGCAGCTCTTTGAAACCGATTCTGTGCATGCTCACACAATTACACGCATGAATGTGATAAAATACAATTTAATCTAAAATCATCACTCAGTCATTAAATCTTTCAGTAGTTTAATATATTCGGGAATGATGCTGTGGGCTAAGCTGGTGTAGCCAAGTCTCAAAGCATTAAAACTATTACAAAATTCCGTGGGGCTTTTTTCCCCTAAACTACTCTGCCTTCTTGAGAGACTCAGGGAGCTTGTGATTGTTTTGTACACGTACAAAGCCTAATTCTGACCAATCCTAATTACTTCATGCAGATCAGGTGCTCTGTATGATACTGTTCATAGTCAAGTCATAAAAGAAACTTTTGTAAGAACAAATATTGTTATTAAAGATAATTGAGTCCTCTGTGGACACATGGCAAATGGAAAATCGTAAGAGAAGTTTTATTTTAGAATAAATATCTGATGTGTTAATGAGACAGATACCATCATTATTCTAAAAGATTATATAATAATAAAATACGATCATTAATTTGTAGGGAAACATATCTTCCCTTGTCCCCTCAAGTCTTGAGGTTTTTGGTGTAATTCCCAAAGCAGGAAATGGCATATATTCTGCACAGAGATGTAAACTCTAAAAATGTATTCTACCTTTAATAAACATTAAATACCTCTGTCTTATTGTGGCTGGAGTACTGCATTCCTTTTTTTTTTTTTTTCTTACAGTCATCAGCATTTAACTTTAAAATAATTGAGAGAATGGATAATTCTTTCCAATAATATAGAAAGATAAAACATCAGGAGGGTAGTAAATCAGGATTTTTTAAAAAACCCACCTTATTCTCTCAGAATTCCATGTTTAACTGTTTTAAAATTGCAGTAAGTTTTTAATTCATTCCAGAATTTGAATGATTGATTTTAGAATTATGGAGCTTACAAAAGTTGTATGCGGTACAAATAATTTGGAGCACAACAGAAGAAAATATGAAATGGTAATGTTTCAAATGAGAATCAACACATTCATTTGTTCCATGAAATCTAACTACTGCCTATTGAAACATTTGCTGATAATTTAGAAGTTGGTTTATTTTAATTCATGATGGGAGTTAAATAGAAAGTGTGACAAAATGTGAAAATAACTGTTAATTTAAATTATATTATTACTTGAAAGTAATTAAAACAGGGAGTTTTGCTAGTGCACATGTGTAGAAATTGCTACATTTCTAATCTTACTGATTTTATGACCTTTCCCACAAAATTTAAAGAAGCTGATTCCACTTCTCCAGAAAAACAGAAGAAACTAGTCCACAAGCATACTGAAACTACATTTAACTACTTTGCAAGCTGTTTAGCATTATAATATCATTCCCTGAACTACTGTTATTTTGCAATGTAGTACAGGAATCTGTACGCTCTCACGATGATGTGTTTTGTTCCAAAATACATTATTTTCAGGAATTGTTCATAAGGTCAAGACTTCTTCCAAAATACTCCCAATTATAAAATTTTAATTCTTTTTCTGAGCAGAAATAATGATTCTATAAGATAGGAAATGTGTTAATCTTCCTTACAACAATTGTGCCACACAAAAATAAATCTTCCAAACCCAAATTCTTTTACTATAAAGGGCTTTAATCTAAATTCCTTGTTTTCTCTCTTTCCAGTTATACTCCACACCAACTTGTTTTAAAACATGAATAATGCAATAATGTAAAAACATACCCCCTGGTCAGAAACTTACATCATTTCCAGCATAGACAGTTACAGGCAATTATAATACCAAGGTAATTACATACAGAATCATGTGAACTCTGACAACCCACTGAATGGTATTCCCCTGTAGGTTACAGATTAAGCAAATCAAAGTGTTTATTAGAACAAAAAGTTTCTTTCGGTAGCTGAATCCACCTTCCTCTGTCTGTGCACACGCCTCCTAAAAATCCAGAAATATTGAGGCATTTTACAGAAGCAATTTTTGTAAGAGCCCTAACAAGTCCCAAGCACAAGAGCATGGTGGGAAAACTAAGACAATCACAAATCCAGAACATTTATATAGTCCAGAGTTCACATTCTTCTTTCTCAGTCACACAACTGAAAGCATTTTCCAATTAAACTGATCAAGGCAGCTGCCAAGATAAAATATGACTTTGGAATCGTGAAACTTATTTATGTCCAGTTGTCAAAAAGTTTCTCATTTTAGGCTCCCCTGCCATTTTGGTAAAGGTTCTCACCAAGGGCCATTGGTCACTTTTCAGCACGAGAAAGTGAATAGTGTTCTTGATCGAAAACAACATAAATCGCAAAATATTGTAAAAATAGTGAAAATTCACTGTTCAATATACCATCTTTTCTTATTAATTGTATTTGAAAACGTATGGTCATAACAAAAAAAAGAAGTGCAAAACACATCAGGATTCCATACAGAGGTGTATTTACTAGGATGATGACAACAAATAAGCAAATAACTACATTTTTTGTCAATATTTAGTGCTTCCAAATCAAAATGACAAGGTAGAGTACATCTATGTTCTGCATCTGCTGCCAAATTCAGCCAAATTAGAAATCAAGGTGTAAAATTATCTAATTGACAGAGAAGACTGATAAAAAGGTAGAAAAAGAGCAGAAAAAAGACACTAACAAGCAGACATGGCTATTGTCAGGTTTTCTATATTTAATCTTGCATTTCATTTGCAACATTTTATAACCTCCTACGACCCATGCACTTGTAGATCACACTCATTTGCAGGCATGCGTAATCCCTTCTGAATTTATACAGCTAATAGTTACATTTCACACAGCTTCAAATCTTGAAAATCACTTTGGCATTTAGTCAGTCGTGTCACCGTATGTGGCAAATGACCAGTGATCACATATGCTCTTGGTGGGGATGTAAAAGTCAGTGATAACAAGAAAATTTGTGCAAGTTATGACTTAGAATGACTTGCATCTGCTGATATTGGATTTAAAATAAAGAAACAAACCCATAAGCTGTACCCTGAACAAGTGGCACCGCTGGATTTTATTTGGGCTTCTACAGACATAATAAACTTCAATTATAGTTTTTAGAAAGGGAAACCAACTTGTACAGGTAGAAAAGCCCCTCCTGGCATATGGTAGCATCACTGAAAATGCAGGTAAGCCAGTGGAAAATGGCAATGCAGAACAGCTGGGATCTAACAATGTCCAGCTGATTTGATTCTATATAAAGCACAGGCCATAGAAATGTGTTTCTAAGTTCAATTCAAACATTTAACTTCAACAGTAACCAATGAAATGCTTTAATCTTGAGAACTTTTTGTTCATCACATTTAAGTAAAAAGCAGCTTTTATGAATATAATCGTCTATACAAGTGAATTCTTGTACAAAACTTTGTTTTAATAAATTAGCAAGATTTGGATGTGGTTTTTTTTCATGATTGATGAGACATTCTAAGTTACTTTTGTATTCAATCTATCAATTTTGTTCAGACTTTATGAAGATATATTACACACACATCTCAATACAAAATTAAGTTGGAGAAATACTCTAACATATTATAAAATTTCACACTTAATTAGGCTTTTTGAGAAGTTATTGCCCTTTTTAAGTCTCAGGGAGTAAAAGATGATATTTTTCAGTAACTGCGATATTAACAGAGAGGAAGTCAGACCAACTGACTGAGAAAGACCTGATTTCTTATGGAAACAAGTATAAAAAATCGTTGGATTTTCACTTCCAATTTCAAATTCTTTTCTCTGGATAGAAATCACTGAAAGCATTAAAGATACTAAAAGAAAATAGCATTCTTCAACACAGTTTTCAACAAATTGCTATATCAAATGCCTGTAGATCAGATGTCAAATATGTGATTCCTTTTCAACCCATGCTGATAATTAGTTTACTACTTTATTGGTTTCTTTTTCATCCTTATTAGCAAAGACAGTTGTCTGAATGGCCTTCACATACAGACAAGTTAACACTTCCTGAGTTACCTCTTAAATATTTCCATGTACAGCCCCATCTCATTAGCATAGGCTTGTCTATTTCTATTCATGTAAATAAAGCTATCTAGCTTTCTAGATCAGTCCCAAAAGCATTGCCTTTACTTCAGTTTCCCACTGATCAAAGAATACATGATGAGTGGGATAAGCAGAGACCTTGAAAATAGAATATTTACTGAGCTCTTGTTTGTCTACAAAAAAATATCAAATGTTCAGCATTAAAGGTAAGGCCACTGGAGATTTGCCTACACAATACTAAATAAATATAAGGCATGTTTGGGTTTGTTCCCTTGTGCCCTAAACTCTTTCCTCCCACCCCCTAAAGTAGTTCCCTACAGCAAATTGGCTCCATTAACATGTTTCTCTCTCTTTTGACTTACATGGCAAAAGTCCAATATTTACTTGGTCATTCTCCAGTGAAGTACATCTTTTGTACTGAAGACTCTGAAGACTATTAATTGATTTCAAACAACACTACCACACATACACTGAGTTTGCAAGGATCTTCCAAGGCAGTTTGAAACTTAGTGGGGGAGCCTTGGCTGGTTCAAGGCAGCACTGAAGAATGAAGTTCATTATGCCACAATCTATTTGAACTTCAATTAAACTTGAATCTGTGGATATCCTTGGCTCAGGACTAGTACACAGCGGAACAACTGCTATCTTTTCCCATCAGGAGGGAAGTAATCATTGCAGTAACTCATTTGCGCTGGTGACTTCTTAAAATTTCAATATGAATATGAATCTAATTAGGGGCCCAACACAGATATTCTCCTGTGTTAACATATATACACATTGCTCTGACATTGTTATATAAAAAAAAAGTTAAAATGAGTGATGCAAGAACTTCAGAAGCCTTGGGGTTTGGACAAGCTTCAAAAACCAGCAAACACATACACAGAGAAAGAAACAAAGAGAATCCCACAATATCCTATGATCTTCCCTCCCGTCCCAGATGCTTACCACCAGAGAGCTTCTTATCTCTATCATCCTCCACATGGGGATGATCCAAAGCTGCTTCTTTGTAGAACAAAATTAAGTTCCAACACAGATGCTTTTTGTGCTTCTGTTGTCTGCCTAACCTCTCCTCTTTCTCTCAGTTACTGATCCTTGCTGTATAGCAGTTTTCTCTTGACCTATTGGCAAATTTGATAATAACAGACTGTTCTTTAAGAACCTTTATCGTTCTCGCTGCAACCTAAAGTGGGATGTTGAACAGCATCTTCTAGCTCCATGAATTTCATCTTAAATGACTGTTTCAGTGTTTGTCAGTCTCTGTCAACTTAACCTTCCATTCTGCTGAGCAGACAAAAGATGGCCACCAAATGTCAATTCTCTCTACTCATGTTTGAGAGACATAAAGTGGAAACAAGACCAGAGGTTTAAGTTGAATTTTAATTTCAAGGCTTTTTTAAATTCAACAGGAAGATTGCCTTTGTGTGTGTGTGTGTGTGTGGTTGTGCGTGCGTGGTTGTGTGTCTGTGTGCGTGCAAAAGTAAAAGCACATTCTTAGATACTGTGGTGCAAATGGACCTCCTGCACCTGGGAGTTCTCTTCTATAAATCATATTTTTGTATATATATATATATATATATATATATATATATATGTAATGCAGATCCACTCTGTTTGGCTGTAGTGTGGCGTGTTCTGTCGAATATCTTTGTTTGGGTATAGAAACACACAAAAATGTCCATGCAAACTCTTCCACAGGAGAGAGTCTGAGATTATGCATATAGCTGTAACCAAAGTTAGTGACTTTTCAAATTTGTAATTGTATATAAGAGGGCTGCTGCACTGAGTATATCATTAAAAACAGACTAAAATAGTAGGAGAACAGCTACCATGAAAAATTCATGTTGCAAAATTAAGCTATCCATTTTAACAATATGTAATCATGCATAAGAGAAGGTTTCTTTTAGGAATGTAGAATGACTCAATGTTAAATTATACGATGGCTGAAAGCATTTAGGCCTGTTCAGAATCTAAAACATTAAAACAAGGTCTGAAAAAAACATAACTCTAGAACTCTATATATACAGAGTTATGTATATTTTTGCTTACTGAGAACGCTTGTATGGGAAGCTTTTATTCTACTCTTAGTAGCAGGAAATAAGAAAAGATATTCTCAGCTTTTGAATTTCAGCTTGAAAATTCCAGTATGAGAAAATCATGGGAAAATATCCCAAAGGATATGGTTAGTGTATTTGCTTTGCTTTAAGAAGCCTGCCCAGCGTTTTCCTCATTTTGATGGTTAACTAAACACTAGAGATTTATTGTTGGCTATTTTAAGAGTCCTTCAGTTTTTGAGAGCTGCAGAACCAATTGATTTTGAAAGAGTAATAGTATATCAGTACCGAAAAGAGAGAATGACATCAAGCAATTGCCGCTGTTGTACAAAAATGATAAAAAATTGTCCATGCTTTTTCTCCTTAAACCGAGGAGGAGAAGGAAGGAAGGAAGGAAGGAAGGAAGGAAGGAAGGAAGGAAGGAAGGAAGGAAGGAAGGAAGGAAGGAAATAGAGGAAGAAATTAAGAAAGAGAAAAAAGAAGGGGAAAATGAAAAAATTGAAAACAACAATAGAGAGGTCTGTATGGTACCCACACCTAAATATAACAAGAATGAGAATTGCTGAACTTATTTGCCCTGAGAGAGTGATAATTTCTGTCACACTGTACAAATTAATAGCTTTTTTTCAAGAATATAAGAACCAAAGTCTGGCACAAATACAGAATGTACAAAAAAATATTAATGAACAGATAGTTCTATGACTTTCAGAAAATATTTTTAATTACTGTTTGTATGTGATAAAATTGGAATGATCTACCAAGAAAAGTAATGAACTTATCAGGGAAGTGAATTGCTGTTAAAGAACATGTTGACTTCACAGAACAAGGAACTTGCAAATTTCTCAGCACCAACTATTTCAGTTCGCATTGCAGCCATGATTTCTAGAAAAATACAGATTCTCCTTTCTCAGAGATGTAGCCACAGTATATTGGAAGATTTTCTGTTGACTTCAGTAGTTATTGGATGAAAACTAATGAGCAGATACTGACAAAGCCCAAGACAAATTCTGTTACATATTTACAGTCTTGGCCTATGCTTGCCCTGGTACCACTGACTACAACCAGAATGAATCTGCTAGCAAAGAGAATAATTTTCTTTAAAGCGGAAAAAGACCACAGTAATAGAAACGCTAGAAATATTGAAAAACTAGATGTCACCAATCATGAATTTAAAGCAGATCCTCTGTTCCTTTTAAGTGGATAATTTTCTAACTATTAGATGAAAAAATTATCATAAATAATTTTTTTTGCCTGCTCTCAATGTCTAAAATTCTGAAAAACTTAATTACTGAGTATTTTCTCTTTAAGAAATCTTAATTTGCATCTTGTTTACAAGTCCATTATGAGACTTAACCTTTCAGAATTAAATTAATTTTGAATGGAAGGCAAAATTTTCATGTGACACCTTGTTTCCATGGTTTATCCCTTCCAGTAGGTATCATCTGTGTTCTGATTTATCTACATATATGGAATTCATCTTTCTAATAAGTGAATGAGACTTTAGAATAATATACTACTTTCACATTATTTCTCATCTCTTTAAGTATGAATTTCAAAAATAATGAGAAAAACCATATGCCTAAGTATTTTATTGAGTCTGGGAAATGTATTTTATATAAAAAAGCTTACAAAATGAAATAATTTTTCTTTTCACACACATTCTGAAATAGTCATGCAAATATTTGTCTATTTTTATACATGTTTCTTCTAGAAAAAAAATGTTGCTGGAGTATTCTTGGAAACAGGATATAAAAAGAATGCAATCACAGCTAGGGTACTTTTTAAAAAAATGCATGAATGTACTTGGGGTTTTTTACAGTATTTATCCTGCTCTATAAATCACCAAGCAGTATGAATTTAGTGGAAAGACTTTTTTTCTTAGGTAAGTAACTACATTTTTTCTCCTGGATTACAGAAGAATTTTGGTTCCATACAGAGCAATATAAACTGTTACTGGCATATCCTTTTTAATTTTTAAAACAAAGCATCATCTCCTTTTTTTCATAAAGATGAGAGAAAGAGACAGTAAGTATCTCACATTAAAAATGAATACCAAGTTTGACAACTGTTATGTGCTCAAATTAACAAAGATAATTTCTGTGATACTGTGCTGTTCATTTTTGTAGAAGTGTTTTATTTGTGTGGTCTTTCATGGCTGTGGGAAATATGAAACAAAGCTATAAAAAAGAAGAGGAGGAATCTTCTGAGGATATTTAACCACAAACATATTACACTTTCCTACACAAAAAGAATAGTGAAGCAGTGCATCTTGAATGGACCTACTCTTTGAAACACGAATATAAGTAATGAAACATATTCCAGTCTTTTCTATTTATATATTTATATTTTCACAAATAATGAATTCTCCAGTATGGTTCACAGAGATGAATTCTCAGAAAAGAGATTTAGCAACCAGCCTGAGGAAAAACAAAAATCAAATTGCTCTTATATCAAAACTTTATAATGAGAAAAACAATCCACGCACTGAAAACAACCTTGCAATACCTTTGACCAAAATCCAAATTTTAAAGGGATTCTTAGAGTCAAAAATAAAATTATTTTCTCAGTCCATTCATTTTTAGATGTGATTAGACAAGGGAAGTTGGGCACGCTATGGAAAATCTTCTGTATTCACATTGTCAGACTCTGAAGAATAAAAATACCTGACAGGATTCAGTGACCGTGTGTGTGTTCATAGTCATTAGACTTACCTTGACTTTGTGTCATTTAGATGGCAAGAAAGTTGTTTGCAAGAATGTGAGAAGTTGATCCCTTATATTAGAGCCTGTATTTTTTGCTGCTTCATCTCCATGCATTAAAAAGTGCTCAGCTTGGAGAAATTTTTTTGAGATGTCAGCATGAAAATCTAATCAGGGTACAAATAGAGTGTGTGGCTGTGTGTATAGTTATATCTGCACATGTGTTAGTTCACATATTACTGACAACCAAAGTGGAAAGCTTTCCCTGTTTCAGACAGCTCCTTTGTTAAGGTTCTTTCCTTTCTTCATCTTTTGAGGTCTTTCCTGTATTTGACACTCACTACTGCCAAATCCTTAGCTAGAATTTCTGTTCAGAATAAACTCCTCCATCTGGCATTAGACCCCAGCAAAAGCTGTGATTGATTCCCTAACACTAATGTCTTTAATTATTCCAAAACTCAAGTCTGGAGAGAATAACTTGTGGACAGCTCTATATAGTCAAATACCTCACTTGAGCATAAGCCATCAAAAGCTATATCCTAGATGATGTCAATTTCTTTAGGAGAGGCTTAATTAAAATTAAGAACATCAGTTCGCAAATGTTAGATGCCAGACTTATTTCCAGGGTCCTGTCAATAAAATTTCTATAAGTGGAGGAAGCTACAGCCAGAGACAGGCACATGCTGCACTCCCAGAGTACAACAGAAGAGTGGTCACATTTACATGCTTGAGATTTTTCTAGGCCAACCACTATGTTTTCCTGGAAACTGGTGAACCAAAGAGCTTATTTTTCCTATTTTTCTTCTTTTACAGTTTCCCATCTACTTACAGATATCATAAAATCCCTTACCAATTTCAAAATATTAATGAAACAAAATTCAGTAAAAGTTTTCATGGCTTTTTTCCTTTCATATTGTTTAATTTGTTTCAGACTTTAAGAATATTAACAGGGATTATTTCAGATATTTCACCTTACACTAAGAATGATTCACAATATGGATAGCCTTTACTATTATCGGTACTCATAGCTTCTTAATAAGTGGAGTTACTGCTTACCTTGAAAGTCCATCCATCCCCTGCTTGGCTTGGCATGCAATTAAGTGTATTTCAGGCGTCATGACACTACTTTCAGATTGAATTGTTACATCATCATACAGGACCAGTTACTGCTGCAGGATGTAGAACTATTAGTGATATAAATGGTAGCAGAGTGGAACTGAGCTTCATTAATTAGAAAGGAGAAGAGCAGAAATATTTAATGAATTTGTATCCAAACCAAGGGACCTCAAAATGAGATTAAAAATTGTCAATCATGTCACCATTTCTAAAAATACAACATTAGTTATTTGTTATTAAAACATTTTAAATAAAAGATATATTAGAAAATTTGTTTGATTTGCAAAAGAAAATATTTTCTTTTAGATGGAAAGAAAGAACTTGTGTGACCTTCATCTTCAACAAAAAAAAAAAAAAAAAAGTCTTTCACTGACACAAATTAACCTTCTGTTACTTTTTTTTTTTTCATTTTGGCCAGAGAACCACAGAAAAAAATAATCAGTTTGTCACATAAATCCACATAGAAGACTCCCCACTGCTGTATGTAAGTCTTTCAAAATCTTAGTTCTTACCCACTTTTGTAAAACATTTTGGGCTCCTCAGCTCAAAGGCATTGCATAATTGCAAAGCATTACTGTGTTTATGCTGTTACCCTCAGGATATAAAACATAAGAAATTTTTGTGGCCTATGATTTCACTCTATATACTGGTCTGCCTTAACTATTCCTAATGTTTGCAGCTGTAGGAACTGGAGCACAGTTGTGTTTTTTTAAAGAAGAAAACTGCTAAATGTTTTATTTTGAGGGACCTTTCTCAGTTTGAGACAGCCATTTTCCTTGACAGTCTTCCAGAGGCTTGTATATTGGAGCTTCTGAACAATTGGCTCAAGTTATACTCCATAAATATTCAACAAATTTGTCCCTCCAGTAAAACCACGTTGATGATCTGCTTTCATGAGTTGTTAATCACATTCCACCCCTGCTGTGAGGGCTTGAATCAGCCATTCAGTACAGATACAGTTAGTTTACAGATCTGGGGGTGGAGGCTAGTGAGCAGAAGGGTCAACAAGGGGAGTTTATCCAGCAGTGGAATAGCAAACGTGGATTGCATTATTTTGCAAAGTAAGAAGAAAGCTGCATGAGCTTTGCAAGCAGTCTTTCAGTGAAGACAGGCACAAATTATCCAAACTCCAAAGATTACCTTTGCTTTGTCCCTTCAGTAAAGAGTGTGTGCCTAGAAAGAAAAAGGCCTGGGTTTATTAACGGAATTTCAAAGCCTTTTTCCGTATTTTAGGTGAAGAAGTGAGACTCACTGGTTTCTTTGGGATCTGATATTGTTTTCACATAGCCCTTCAGTTTCAGTTAGTGGTTAAAGAAAGACAAAATGAAAATTAATATCCTGGGCAGGAAAGGGTTGATGAAGCATACTAGATGTATGAAGTAGGGTCAGTCTGCACACTGAAGAAAAACTTCTACTTGAGTGGGTTTACATGTATATTGTCACTCAGCATCAGGTTTAGGTTCAAGCAAACCCTGAGCAGGAGGACCACAAAGTCCTTCATTCCAGCCTGCTAAGGTTTCTCATCCTCTTTCTTGAAAACCCTTTTTTGCATTTCTGAAAAGAAATATTGCTCTTTGTTTTCTGTGATTCACAGGTTCCTCTAATCTGAGGAAATCCTATACTAAGGAATACCTTTGCTAAGGAATACCTTTGCTGAGGAATTATCTGATACATTACCTACCACTACCTGTTTCAGTCTTCATAGAGAGCATTAGTGAGTCATTTTTAATTTCTTCTCTGCCTAGTAGGAGCAGAGTAATTAATGATTTCCTTCGTTCTTTCTTCTTAGGGTGGCTTCCCCGTCCACAGATGTATTGAAAAAAAGTAGGTTTCTTTGGCCTATGTGAAACAATAATCCTACTACTCTTCCAAGCACGCTGCTGCTGCCAGGCTACAGTACTAGTCTCCAAACACTATGATGCTATCTAGTGTTTGGATAAAGGATCTGTCAAATATAGTCAGCCATTTGTCAAGTAGTATTTCATAAAATTTTGTGTCACCCATTTCTTTCAGACATAAGACAGGGACCCATGTAACTCCAGATCAGGGCGCGAATACTCAGTGCTTTTCACTGGATGTTGTGACTTGTTATGGAATTACTAGTCATTACACCTACTTTTGTTGCTTTGTCTAACTAACAAAACTGATCTTCATGATCGACAACACTGTTGTATGTATACTGAGTCTCTGTGAGGAATGAATTCCAGAACCACCCTGAGAAAGGCAGACACTCCTTGAAGAAGTGTCTTCCTACATAGGAAGTTAACAAGTAGAACTTAATACTATCTCTGACCATGAGCTTTCTTTCCCATCAAACTTTCACCAAAGTTCAGCTCAAAACCAAAACTCTGTTGTGATTCAGTGAGACCCGTGAAAGACTGAGTTTATCTGGGACTTAGCAGCCACTGCAGGCTGTACAATGATATTTAAGGGTCTACTTAAGTAGGATTATGAGAAATGAGTGTCAGCCATTCAGCCGGTGAAACAACCATCTGCATTGGTTTAGAGAAATGCACTCAAACTAGTTGATTGTTTTGTGAAAAATAATATTAGGTGCTTTTTCTAACTGAATTTTCTGCTAAACAAAGTAACGATTCACCTAAAATGGGAGGGGGGTGGGCGGGGGGAGTTTTAAAAGTATTTACTGAATATTTTTCTGCACAACTGCAGCAGCTTTGTTTCTATTTGGTGATAGAAGAAAACACTACTAAATAGAAATCTTTACATATTACAAACATAATTCACCATAAATTTTCCAGAAGTATTTTGCTATATTTGCTTAAAAAATATATATATCCCAGAGCATTGTTTTAAGAGTTATTGGATCCAGCAAAGAATTTGGGAAAAGTGCTACAAAAGAAATAAAAGGAATATAAATAAAGTAAAAAAAGCACAAACATTAACAGTTTGCATTTTTCCGATATTCACCAATACAGTGTTTTACAAACGGTACGTTCCAAGCCTACGTTTGTTCAAATGCTTAATCAGTTACAAGTATTTTTCTCTGACAATGGTTGTGGCAAACCAATTTATTTTTTTTATGCTGAACCCAATTTAACAAGTCATAGTTCCTACCCAGTTAATTCAATGACAGTAAAAATTCCCGCTTTCAATAATGTGATCCCGTTCTGAATTCACAGCAATGCTTATCGTCTTACAGAAACCACTGCCACCTCTGCCAAATGCAGACAGTAGTTGCAGATACAGCAGGCTATAATTTCTGTATTCAGACAAAAATCCACTATTTTATTCAGGATTTAAGGATTTGTTTGTTTTAGTTATCCAAGATTACTTGTTTGTGTGTTTCCTTGCTTCCTTCTCCTGCCTGAAGCACTAGGCTAGGAACGCGAATGGAATGCTCCTTTGAATGCTCCTTAGCCTGACTGGGAGCACAGGCTGTATTTTCACTGCCATGGGCTCCTACGGAAGCAGTGCATTCAGTAAAATATTCCTGTGTTCACTGGCCTTTACCGCATTCCCTAAACTTCCTCCTCTGCAGCTTCAAAGGCGAGTCACATTCTCCCAGCAAGGTTTAGACCTTGTGTTGGACACAGCAAAGCAAAAGATATGATCCCAAAGACATAGAAAAAAAAGATATGATCTCAAAGATATGGAACAAAGGTTATGACTCCAAAAGTCCCAGAAACCTATAGGGCCAAGCTCACTCACATCAGGAGAGGAGGGACTCAAGAGTAGCTTCCAGTACTTGCTTTCTTCCTGGAGGCTAACAAATGTGTTGAGCCTCCTGGTTGATTCTATACCGAAGTCATACCTACAAATATTTATTTTAAATCACTGAACCTGAGCAACTTTGTAACATGAGAGTCAGCAGGTCTGGTGCATCAGTTTTAAAATACCCAGCCTGGGCCAATAGCAATGAAAAACAGATGTGTGGAAAGAGGAAAGGGTGCTCATTTCAGGTTTTGTGCGGTTTTCCAGATAACATGAATTACACATTTTTTGAGTGTGAATGGGTCTATCTGCTTTTGCAAGGGCTTACTATTCATTAAGTTACTGGTCTCTAAAGAACTTCAGCTGTGAGGACACCTGAATCAGATTTGGTCCTCAGTTGCTCTTCTCTCTTGCATCAAATAGGAGTAAGCACTAACCTAAACCGGACTTCTTTCTAAGATTTCAGCTTGGTGTGCTATTGTCTTCCACTAAACGAAACAAAGCAGAAAATGAGGTGCCCCAGCACCTCCCAGGATGCACGTGTTTGCTGTCTTTTTCTGATTGCATGAGGCACGTACTTATGCCTGTTGCTCAGCCTGCTATTTATTCTGCTTTTATTTGGAAAGTTTCTGTTGGGGATTATACCTTGGTCTAACATGGAGGTGGGGATGTTTGTAATACCTTGCTGAAAAAAGTGACTATAGTACAGTATAAAAGCTTTGCTGTTAAAATGATGGTGCTATACTTCCTGGCAAGATAGTGATTGTGTTATAAAATCTGCATAATGATTTTCAGCCTGCATCAGGGATGCAGAATGTGACAACATTATAAGAAGTGAGAGAAACTGGAATTTTCATTATAGCTTGCAACATTCTTTCCAAGTCCTAACTTAGCTACTGCAAGTGTTTGCAAATTGCACTGCCTTTAAATACTGCTATTTAAATCAATAACTTTAACATTGCCAACTTCCACACAAAATGAATAGCAAGCAACTAAAACAAGTAAGATCGTTTTTATAGCTTAAAAAGAGGTATAAGCTTGAGTTGAAATGCTAAAAAGAATACCTACAATATTCAAAAACTAAGCACAAAAAAGGACAGAATTTCTGGAAAAAAAAAAGCTTTTCTTTGGTGTGCTATCTTTGCTATATACTATAGATAGATGGCAATGCTTTCAAGAAAACTCACATCTTGTTTGATATCCACTACATTTGTGTTTGTTGAGGGATTTTTGAATAAATTATCACCCTACTTTATATTTAAGAGAAGCACTTATGAACTCAATTCTACCTAATAATATCTCTCAAGAGATTTTAATTGAGGGATGATTGTGCTTTGTATACATACAGATGAAATCTCCTAACAGCTACTTGAATTAAATAAAATTGACATTTAATTTCTAAAATCCCCCATTTATTTACAGGTGAAATAATTTTTGTTTCTTGCACTAAAAAAGTCTGTTCTTTTATCTGTTTACAGGCACTAAAGCCCTCAGCATGGTGAAAACCGCACTGTGTTGGAGCTTCACTGAGCATCTTTTTCTCTATTTTTATTTCCGTCAGCTACAATATGAGGCTGTGAGTCTTTTTCAGCTCTGAAAAATATTTCGTTCAACACTCATTCATTCTGACTAGACAATTTTTTTCAGTTTTGGATAATTAGATTATTGCAATGCAGTGATATTGTATGTCTAAGGAGTGACTTATTTTTCTAAACTGTGGTTTTTTTACATATTTATGAAATGTTTGTGAGATTTCTTCAGTTGTGCTGAGAAAAAATAGTTATCGCACTCCTTTCAGTTTATCTTGTCTGGACCTCTAAAAATCCTTGCCCCTTTTTACAGCATGTAGAACTCTTTCATATGTGTAGAACACAGTTCATATTGGAAGTAGAAGTATTTACAAAGAAATATTTCTATTTGTTGGCTATCATTGTTGAAGTTCTTGACATCATAGAAAGGGGTTATAGATATTACCAATGACAAGAGATTTTTTTTTCTTCTTGCTTGTTTCTATGCAGCCACTTTTAGTGGCTCTTAAAATATTCATGATTCCCACACAAAATGCACACTGTAAGAGGGGCGATTTTCTGATTGCTTAATCACGTGAACTAGACAAACACTTATCTTGTATCGATTCTTCAAGCACGATGTCATTACAATTAAAATAGCAGCTCTCTTTTTTTTAGGATTTTAAGTCTTCTTGTAGATTACCATATGAAAACTACCGTTCTCAAAGGCTAATTAAAATTGCACTATTACTGCATTTCACAGCTAAGATAATACCACAGCTAATGTAAGACTGCTTCTTAAGACCTCAAAAGGTCCCTTTAAAGCGAAGACTCAGTGCCTAAACACGTTTTCTCAGAAAAAACTTCTGCCTTCTGGCAAAGAAATGTATATCTGTAGCACTAATGAAAGAATTGCATACATTACATACCAGGTAGCAAGTTACTTTATGAATACTTTCTTCTTTTCATTTCATTTAAAGTTACATACAACTTAATTTTATACACAAATCTTGATTTTTTTGGTCTAAAACTAAAATCATACTACAGATTTACCGAAAGGAGAGATTTCTTTTTCTGTTAAAAAATTATAGAAAAACCTTGGGATATCTGCTTCTCTCATTAGGTTCCTTTTCATAAAACTTAAACTGAATCATCACCTACAACTGGAAAATAACAAGGCCTAAAACATAACTCATAGGTCAATAACTAACAAGTAATTTTATGTAGAATAGTTTTCTGCAAAAGGATACAAGACCTAAATAAGCATTAGGTGCAGTTCTCATTAGGTTAAGCAGTTGTGCAGATTGTCAGCCAACAACACACAAAGAAATGCTGACGCTAATTTTCCATTTGGTTGTCTTTTATTGTCTACCTCCAGTAATGTATTACAAATTTATAATTAGATAAATTGGTGGTGACCTCTGGCACACATCACATCGTGATGATTTATCGCAACTCAACGGAAACAGCTCAGAGGCATAGCTCCTAGGAATGGTTATCCAAGCTTCTACTGTGGACGTTCTGGGGTACATTACATCCTTAAGGCTACACAGCCATCAGCTGCGCAGTGTGACCTACTGCAAATCACCAACAGGCTCCTCTTCTCTCCAGACCCCTCTTTTCTGCCTGTGCTTTGACCTTCCTCTCTGCACCGTTTCCAACTCCAGTACTGGACACCCTTGTCTCAGTACTTGCATCGGCTGCACGCCTACTTGGACCTTCTCAGTGGCTCTTTCATCCCAAAGTCTTGCAGGCTTTGATATTCTGTATTCAAAATCACAGCCAATCAGATAAAAATGTAGTGTTTGTATTTATTTTTAAGATGATTCACAGGGACACCATGGGTGTGAAATTTTGTGTTAAGAAAAATTTTCATTTGTATTCCGTTTGAAGGGTATGTCATTAAAGAGCTCAAGATTATTAAGGAGTAGAATTAGCTAATCTTAAGAACAGACAAGATGGAAGAAAATTTTTCTCTCTGTGATATAATTTCCCAGAGTAGTTCAATTTTTATGACACTAGGGGTTTTTTTATACCACTTTTTTTCTCTTAGTAGTTTTTGTCCTTAAGTTTTATACTTAGTACAGCTGAATCATACTTAGCATAGCTGAGTCAGAATCTCTGACACGGGGGAAGTGATCACGATCCTAGAAACGTGTATGAACCTCCACATCACGTAACATGATGCTGTTGAGTGCTACAGCCTCCTAAGAGACATATGTTACTAGTCAGGTTTTTGAAGCCTGACTCACAAATATCCTAATATTCTATCAAAACTAATGATAGTTTGAAGCAGATTATATTGTAATCTTAGTGTACTGCAAAGTAGCGTTCTAGCCTCAAAGGCTTTTTCTCCTCCTATTTCATCTGTTCAACTTCTGCCCTTAATCCTGTTCTTTCTCTTTCTTTTACTTTTTATTTGCAAAACATATTTTCTATGTGTTCAAATTAATCTTTTTTTTGTGTCTGCTTCAATTTTCACCTTCCTCTATTTCCCCTTTGTCTTCCCATATCTCTTTTAAGAGTTACCTTAGTTGGCTATCAGGCAACACCACTTCTCCCATCAGCATCACCTCTGCTATGGTAAGATTGAGACACTTTCAAAGAAAGCAGTGTTCTTTTTGATAGTCCTCGACATGCGCCTTATAAATCTTACTTGTTCCTATAAAGATTTCCCACAGTTTTGACAAAAAATTTGCATGTAATACATAAACACTAAATAATCCATCATTTAATTACAGCCTGTCGCAAAATCCCGAGTTTACTTTGCCACCTGGAGTTAGCAGGTCAGGTTTTTTTTTCCAGACAAACATTTAGACTACCAGTTTCTACCCTCCCCATATCCAAGTTAGTTCCTCTCAAAAGAGGGCATTTAAAGCAGTGGCCTCATGGGTAGAGAATACAGGATTTTCTTCTGCAGAAGAATAGTTGTTCAGCAAGGAAGACTTCAACATCTTAGCTGTCAAGGGCTGCCCTGCCTCCCATCAGATCATACTGCCAGTCTCAAGAAGTTTCCGTGTTTCACCACACAGAAATCTACTTCCAGACTGGGTTTTCCCAGCTAAATGAATTATCAAAGAGACAAAAACAGAAACCATATTCACAAAACAAGTGGAGGGTTACAGTTTGGTCTAATCTTTTTCGCTGCCTGTTTTATGTTGCGGGCATATCAGCCCTGTCTGCCAATCTGTCCTCTGTTCAGAAAAAAACAATGGTCCCAGGTACCTGCACAGGCATCTCAGGTCCCTCATGAGTGAACTACTCACAGAAAGTTTCTGCAGCTTATGAAAGATAAATGTGCATCATTCGTTAAAAAAAATGTTTGCTTTGGCTAAATGAGATTGCAAATTATACTTAGATGTGCAGAGGACATGATGGGATGATTTTTAGAGCACATAAGCTGACAGGGCACTCATTGGTAAGTTAGGAAACTGAGATTCGTATCACTGCTTAAACTCAGTCACCTCAAAACTCTTGAACAGGTTGCAAAATCTTCCATTTTATACCTGAAAGGTACACAGAAAAAGTGATTTCTCAGCTTCATGTGAGAACTCAATGGATGAAGCCATTAAGCCATGACAGTGTGCACACTTACTGCAGTGCTTTGTAAATATCATAGCTCTCCATTGCACTTAGGAAAGCTTGTATGCAAGACATGTATTTGGTAAAAATGACATTCGAAGGGACGTTTATTTTTCTGAAGCATCCTTAATAATACGTAGATATTACTGTCAGTGGCATACTGTTTAGTTGCTTTTCTTCATAAAACAGCATTTTGAAAAGGCTTGGTTTCTATGCAATATTTCATATACATACATTTGACTAAAATATGTATTTTGACAAATACATAATTTGCTGTGACTGCCTGAGAATTTCTTCCTTCCTGAAAAATCACTCATTTTTACTATATTCCTGGCAGTTCTTTATCAGCTTATTATTTTAAAATATTACAGCCTTACGTCTTTCTTTTTTGTTTTCATACTTTACATTTTTTATTCAACTTTAATTTTTCTGTAAGCTCAGAATTATTAATTATATTAATTAGGGGACACACCATTAGATGTTGTAATAAATGTAATATGCATTTCCAGGGACCATCTGAAAAGTACTGTTCACAAAGTGTAAAAGCATCATCACAGACTGTCCCTCTTCTCAGTAGTTTTCATCTGACTGATAAGATAAACATGAAAAAAGGAAGTATGAGATACAAGTAGACCAGCCATCACACTGTTAATTTCAACCTGGTTTGTAAAGAATGCAGATATATATATATATGCAATCAGTTGTAAGAACTGAGGTTTACTTGAGAGAAAATAACCTAAGTAGAAAGAAATGTGAGCAGAGGGAAGGGAATAGAGAAGGCAAAGAGAGAAGTGACAGGCGTAGGGAGGGGAGAAGGGTAGGACAAATTACCAGTCCCTCAATGATCAGACAAAATAACAAAAAGACCAGTCAATAAAGATTCCCAGAGATCTGATGCATTTCCACACAGGCATAGTACTATTTCATTTGATGTAGGGAATCTTCATTCAGTCAAACAGAATCCTTTATGTACATACACACTTTCCTTCTTGGCTTGATAGGGTACACAAACCCCATACAAGATGGTAACAAAATGCTTAAAAAGAAGCAGCCTGGGAGCAGGGCTGTTCAAACTCTTCTCTAGTACAAACGACATATTGCCAAGCAGCGCCAAGGGGATGCAGCACAGTTTTGGCACCTGGCTGGACTCTTCGACCCCTGTCCCAATGATTCTAGCTGTTTGGGTAGCCCATAAAGATGTTGCCCCCGGTAGCAATCTGGAGAAGTATGGGAGAATCTGAGGGATTTGTTCCACCTGCCCCATTCCCCATCTCAGTGGAGTGGGTTTGCTGACAGTGAGCCATCACCTGGCCTTTGTCAATCCCAGATAAGACTGTGACTTAAAGACAGATGCTTTTCCCTTTCTCAAATCCTGCATCAGCTTTTGGCTGTGCCCAAGCATCTGGCTTTCTGACTTTAATACTACTTAAAAGACATCTTTTTTCTAAGGCTTATCTAGTTTAGTAGCAGTTTTTTTGGTTTTATATTGATAGCAAATAAAGTTCCTTGGGACACGTTGCATGAGTGGTGTCATGAAATAATAATTTGTATTTGCAACTGCTGTTTACCTTCTTGCAGAGATCAATATCTGCTGTATTTTGCCCTCTTAATTCACAAAATATGAGTTTAGAATGCAATCTTTTATTACCAATTCCTCATAACAAATCAATATTCCTATGTAATATCAGTCTCCCTTCTTCAGATTTAAAATTTGTGGCTTTGTAGGCTTTTTTACTTTCCAGTAAAATAGATAAAACTCTGAAATTTTTTTATTAGGAGGATGTAACACAGATTGGAACAGCAATCCAGGCTTTTCTTTGGATGGTTTAACTATCTTTTTCTGTAATAAGCAAATAAAATACAATATATCCAATAGCAAGCTGGATTTAAATTCCAAAGCAATGACCCTAACTGATCTGATAGAAAATTTGCAACTATCTCCAAATTTCAGGGAAAACTAAAGCTGTTATCAAAGCACTAGAAAGTTATTAAGGCCTTCTTAATACCCTAGTGATGTAGTAATAAATTGTTCAACTTCAGACCACAAAGTTGTTACAATTTGAAGAAATATCAAATCATTGTGATTTATGTAATTTTATGGGGTTTTTTTAAGACTATTGTAACTTAGTTTCTTGGATATCATATTTATTCATAGTATTCCCTGGTTAAGTGAGCACTAAAACTGAGTGTGGAAAAAAATAAAAGTTTTAGGAAGGATGAAGTAAGAGCAAAGGCCTCTTGAGGCTGGCTTTGGAAAATGTGTGATAACTTACTGAAATCCTGGCCACTACACCTTTCTCTTGGCTGGAGCATCCCGCTCCATGGCGCTTGACTCATTAAAAAATAATGAGAAAGCAAATTTATTGGACACAGACCTCTTTAAAATATTTGATAGCACCTGTCAGATAAAGTGCTTCTAGTGATCCGTAGGCAACTCCTGTGGCCACATTTCCCAGGCTGGAGAGGATTCTGGGGCTGACTGTCAGGTAACCATTTTCCCTCACAGCTGCAGCAATTCATACCTCTTATTAATAAAAGACAGACATCACAAGCAGAGTTTATCTCTCTGCTTAATTTTCTCTCTGTTTCTCCTAACTTAGCCTATTATTATCCTAAATGCTGGGATAGCATTTAGCTTCTCTAGCACATTTCACAGAAAATTTGTAATTCATAAAGGACAGAGGCCACAAATACAAATTTGGGTCTGTATACTGAAATTAAATCATTAAGAGTTTTTGTTGATAAATAATTCCACTGATAACAGTAGATCCACGTTACTTTGCTTAGTCTTTCTGGGGCACTTTGGATGATATTCCTCTCTCCTAATTTCAGGCATTTAAAAATATTTGACTGGATTCCTTCCTTGTGGAAATAAGCAGATGAACTGAACTTTGGAGGCACTAGTCTCTCTCCAATGACTAATAACATGACACTGACTTTGACTACGTGCTGATTCAACCACATACAATTATTTGAGATGAACTAATAGGTCACAAATAGGAGCCACTAGATCACAAATATAGACTATGTATAATTGTTACCCACTTGGTGGATGGATTAGTTGAGATTGATCTCACTACTAGAATCTACTAGTGGATTCTAATACAACTAATAGATCATAAACATAGAATACATATATAAATCTCACCCATTTGATGGAAAGATTCCCCCTGGATGCTTTGCCAAAAAAAAAAAAAAAAAAGAAAAAAAGGCCCTGCAATAAGACAGCAAAAGAGCCCCTTGATTAAGTCAGCTTTATCAGGGAAATTTCTTGCCATAAAATTTATTTGAGCAACAGAATGTGATGTCTTTCACAGAATGGCTGCTTAATCTAGTTGACATAGGGAAGCTTTTAGAGAGAGGAAAATATTTCATAGAAGATCAAGAGAACTGCAAAAATATATTCCCTTTGTGCATGTGTGTGTTTGTTTGGCACATTTCTGGTCTGGTTTTTTTTTGAACAAGCATGGTTTTTTGAAAATGACTGCTATTTTCTGAGCTTCATGATAAGTAAAATACTGTATATAATTACATGGCAGAAGCAAAGGAGTGTTTCTATTGATTTAATTTATTTATATCTCTCTTAATCCTATTTCATCCATTCAGTTTTATCACCTTTCAGTCTCTGCTGCTGTCTGTTATCACTCCAGCCCTGAATCTCCCACTGTCTGGCTATAACCACTGCAGTCTTCTTATTTCTGGCACTTAGCTGATCCTATCCTTAAAAACTTTTATCCCCCACTGAATGTAATCTGACCACTTAACATTTTATATCTGTTCCTTTACTCCTTTTTTCTGTCTCCTTTTACCAAGATATTGAATATCTTGTGTTTGCCTCTTCACTTTGACTATTTGCTTCTTGCTTTCTGTGGGCTGAAGTAGGTCTCAAGGCGGACAAATAACCAGTAATCTATGTACCATTTTCAGTGTTTGCTTCTGTTATGGTATTATCTGATAACAAATAGAGTGACATTTATTGGGGTCTTTTTATTCACAGGTTTATCTGTCATCTCGTGGAGATAGCTATCTTCATGACAGAGTAGTAACTCGTCATTTATACCATCCCAGGATTCAATATCAAGGCCTTGCAGGAATCAGCTTTCAGAGCAGGCTGAATCTGATGTCTTGTACATATTGATAGGTCCCAGATTACTTCATTTTACCTGATAGAATTATGCTGCTAGTTCAAACTAGCAAGTTCAAAATGAGACTGTGCTGCACCTCCTGAATAGTCATGCTGTGTGCACAAAACCTTTCTCCTTTTCACTTACAAACACCAGAATGCCCTGGAGGAAAAAAAAAAAAAAACCAAGCATAGAGAGTGAACTATGTACCATTAGTATGGTCTGGAAAAAATGGGAAAATAGAGAAGTGGCCATTGGTCCCATAAAAAATATCCACCAGGCAAAAAGGAACAGAGAGAGAATATTTCTTGGATTTTTATCATTTGGGGAAAATGTGCTTTCATTTTACAGTTCTAGGATTAGAAATAAGAATAATTTAAGAAAAAAATGTGACTCATAATTTCTCATAAAACTTCAGCACAGCTTCAGAAAACACAAGGCATTTTCTGTGCAATTATTACAGCATTCCTCAGTGAAATTCTCCGCCAGGAATCTTCATTTTTGGAGGGAACTGAGTTAAGATGATATTTACATAAAGAAAACAGAACATTTCAGAGTTATTTTGCAGGAATTATCCAACCATCCTGATGTAACTTAAAATGTTTGGAAAGTACTGAAATTAGTAATTCTAGACATGTCTTCGTGGAAAGATTTAGAATTAGAAAATTATACATCTGAAGTCTTTAACTAGTGAAGTATCCTTCTGCCTGGTTTAGGGAATTCCTTTAGTCTGTCTTCCCTCCTTTCTGTCTTTCTCCTAAGGCAGATTACAATGGACCAGGACAACATTATTCAGAATAGTCAATTAACTCTTAATTGTTAAATATGATAAACTGAATAATCTCAAAAGATCGATATTTCAAAGTAGGTTAAAATTAAACTAAAGGAGCATATGATGACTAATGGAGAAAATAGAGGTCAACTATGTCCAGATGGTTCATTTGATAAGCCACTCACAAACATTAAGTGTTCTTACAGGTCTAAGAGCACAATAAAGGTCATCTGCATAAATAAACAATAGATTGACACGTGCAGTTCAAATTTAGGTTCTTTTGTTCGTTTATTTTGTTAAATCTTGGAAAGCAGTTGTTATTGAGGAAACTCAGTCAGTGAATTACTGCAACCATATAGATATGAGAAAAGCACATCACACCAGGTATTATTTGCATGAAGTTTCCACACCATAATTTCATCTTTAGGATATGAACAGGAGTGTCTCAGGGCATTTAATCAAATATTTTCACATTCTCTACTAATTACCCATACATTTTAGGCACGCATTCAAACATTCCACTACTTGATCATTATAATTATTATACATTCCATATGTCTGAAACATGCCAGATTTGTAATTGGAAGGAAGAAAATTATCTTGAGACGTGCTCAAACAAAACAATGAAAATAACCTAGGAACAATGCCCTTTTTGTTCTGCCTACAGTATTTTTCTGCTGTGTATACAAAAGCACAATGAACGTTTAATCTAAATTAGAAGAAAAAACTTCCTGCTATCTAGATACCTTAGAATCCAAAAAGAAAATTTGCCATGCAAAGTGTCTTTATATACAACTGAATCCAGTTCTATATTTACTCTTAATCTACAACATAAACCTACCCTCCATCCTTTTGTGCAGAAATCTCTCTGAAAACAATCCTACAAGGGGCAAAAGAATGACAAGAGTGAGGTAACTAGTCTGAAATGTAGTTTGGAAGTCAAGTCCTAACAACACCAAAAAAAATCCTCACTGTGCTGACATACAAAATACCGAGCTGAGTCACATTTTAAAACTAAATTCCAGAGATGCCTACAATTGACATAGCTGAGTAGTTCACAATGCTTGGCTCACACCTTGCCTGTACAGCTAGATTAGGATCCAAAGTTATGTCATTTCCTACAAATGTTCTCCAAGGAATTTGACTTGAGAGACATTGTCAGAGTATATCTACTACACATTCAGCTTTCATCTCAGCAAGTAACTGCATCTTTTAAAACATGACGTTTCTTTATCACGAAGAGCTGTGAAATTCTAACATAGTTGATTACTTAGCCAGTTTCAAAGGTGTGGGGTTTTGTTTTTATTTATATGAATATGATTAGGAAAAGAATAGGAAATGATGGAAAAACACATAAGTTGGAGCAATTCATTGCCTAGGACAGTTTCTGAAGAGGCCCTCCTCCCTTTGCAGGTTTCGGAAATTTTCCAGTTTTTTAAGGAGTCAGTCATTGCTGCCTCTAAACCATTCACTTTTAAAGTCTGGTGCCCAGTCTACCAGGTTGCAGCATCATGTTCTGTCTCAGACTCATAATAATGTCTGGAAATTTTTTGAGTAAGTGATGTAGGCTTAAATTCATTGAGTCAATAAGGAAATATTGAACCAAGATTTCTGTATTTCTAGCCAAAAGCTCTGACCATAAATCTCTTCATAGAACTGTATTTCTTTAAGACTCAGGCACTTGTCTTCAGGAGAGGCGTCAGCTTGACTCAGGGACAGGATTAATAACTCAGACACCCACCCAGTTGTTTAACACTCAGCAGCTACATGCACAGCATATTATTCTAAATGTCACTCTTACTTTACCTGGGAATTATCTGTGATCTTGGGTTTCTAATATAGAATTCTTGCTTGGGAAGAAGGCCACAAGACAAATAGAACCAAGTAGTGCATTTATCTGAATTGATCTTTTAATATTCATTACTTTGATCTTCCAATATTAGCAAAACAATTTGCAAGTCACTTTCTTTGCTAGTATTAATTAAATGTTATTTTCTTAGTAACAGGTTAGTTTTCTTGGTGCTCTTCTGAGAAAGCTGCATGCCTGATTTCCTGCAGCAGTAGAAGCTTGTATGGGTCATCCACAATGTGCATAAGTATTTTCAGCATTTTTATAAACTTAACAAGGAATTTCCTTTTTCTTGAAAGGTTTTATATTTTTCCAGTGGTTGTCCTGGAAAGAAGGAAACTGTCTTACCTATAGTTGTCATTCAAAAAATGTCATATTCATTGTTCATTTTAATACAGTTTATGTGACTTGTGGAAGTGAATATGTGCTATGCTAATATTTCTGCAAATACAACTCTCCAATGCAAAACTGGAATAAAACACCACTGTAGTATAACCTACCTCCACCTAATATGATTGGCAACTGAAATGGATACAGTGGTAACAAAATCAGTGGCTCAAGATCCTTCAAGCCTCTGTTATCACCCCAAAGGGGGTACCACAGTCAAGTCACATGCAAAACCTATTCCGTCGAGATGAAGTACAGGTGCCCCAGCCTTGCTGAAAATTGCTTTTTGCTCACTGTTATGGAGTTTCTTAACTACAAATACTTCCACGTATTAATAATATTTTTGATTATAATGATTATTTTGTTTCTACCTATATTTTTATCACTTCTGATGCAGAATAGAAGATTTTGCCTATGCCAAAAGCTATTTTAGGCCTATTTCTTGCAAGGCTACTTCAGTAATCCAAACACTACCTAATTAGATATATTTTATTACTTCTGTTTCGTATTGTTCAAGTTACTGGGATATCCTTCACTAGAAGTGAAACCTTGACATATTATTGACTTTGTGGCACTACAACCATGGCAGTGGGAGAGTTGTGCCTCTATAGATACCCATGCAATATTTGTTTACTTGATGGCTTAAGGTAATTTGTTACTCATCAGCCTTTTCTGCTGGTGAGAACCAGGCTGTTTTCATGTCATCCTCAATATCAACCTGCAAAGAGTAACTGCTACAAGTTCAAACATTTTTCATTGCAGTATTTCTGCAGCATTCAGACTCCCACTTCTGAATTAAAGGATGACAAAATCAGAAGGTTTCCTGCAAAAAAAAAAAGTGCTTCCAACAGTTCAGGGAAGGTGGGAAATAAAGGGACTGAAAATGCTGAAGGAAAGGGAGTGGAGGCACTGAGGCATGGCATCTCCTTTTGCATAGATTTGAGCATTACTTGTTCCACAGGACTCCAGCTGAAATGGAAATGAGTTTACATCAACGCCAAATTGCAAGTCAATTCAATAAAAACTAATGAAAGATGTGATTATACCTCTGTTTCTGATATGTATCTGTCCCACGCTTGATTCTGCTGAAAATTCATATCCCAGAAACTTCTATGTGAACGCTTTGTAGGAATTAAAGTTCTTTGTGTTTCACAGTTCTGAAAAGCCAGGTCCACCCAGATCCATTTGAGATTCTTCTCAAGTGAAGATCCCTACCAGTAACTTGATCACTCTGAGTGATTCCATGTTCTGAAGGGACCTATGGTCCCCTGCCCCAGACCTTAATTCTCCAGCTCAGCAAGGCAGACGAATCTGTTGCAAGCTACTGAGTTGGGGTTTTTTTCTGCTGATAACTTTCATGACTTTTTCTTAAACTGAAAAGTCATTTTTCCATTCCATTCCATTCCATTTCATTCCATTCCTTTCCATTCCATTCCATTCCCTTCCTTTCCTTTCCTTTCTCTTTTTTCTTGAACTGAAGCTAATCCATTCTTCATTATATTCCCAGGTGAATGAGTCACATTAATGATTCACAGTTGTCCATGAACAGGGATACACATGAAACATGTAGTAAAAAAACCCCCATCCATAGCAAAACTTGGCTCATTTACATCCCAACATGTAAAGAAGGAGCAATGTATTTGAGCAATCGTGGTGTGATAGACTTAGAAAAAATGACCAAGTTATTGTACTCTGTAACTAAAACGTTATTTCTGCTTTCATTTTTGCCTGAATTGCTGAGTAAAACCATTTGGAATGCATTTTATGAGGTCATTTCAAGTGAAAACCTCTTTCTCCTTTCATATAGAGTGTGGCTCTCAATGGCTCATTTTACTTTTCTTACGTGACATAAGCACAAATCGTAAAAAAGGAACAGAATATAAACTAAAAGGAAACTATTTTCCTGTAGTTTGTCTTCATTAGCATGTCACTTAACAATAAAGAAATTATTTCTCTTTTATGTGACGTGATCTGCTTTTCACTTTCTTTTCACAGTTTCTTTTTAAATTTCGAAACAACCAGTGCACATATCCTCACAATAAGTCATATTTCTGGATTTTTTTCTGTCCATATAATATAGTACAGATGTGGAAGATATATGGGGAACCAAGTTCCTCTGGCATTGCTATGTGCCATTTCACAAGGCACACTGCTTTTACAAGAGGTACTTTGTCAGAACATGTCTTAAAGGACTAAATTATCTTCTCATTGTCCAACAGGTATAAGAGGATTCAAATTTCTTTTCAGAAGTAAAAACTGTTCTCATCTAGTACTTCATGTCAGGAACCAGAACTGCAAAGCCTTAAAAAAAAATACTTCTTAATTAAAATTGCCATCTCAGCAACATTATACTATCACAACATCTCCAATTAGATTTTTAGCAAATTGAAACTGCTAAAGTAAACAGATTGTATGTCGGTGATTAGCAAAGCACTGAGCAGAATTTAGTCACTGAGTTGAACATATGTGAATCACCAATGGTATAACCTCAAAGATATTTACCCAAAAAAGATTATGTCAATGGTAAGTATGAATAACATCTCTGCAGTATATTTTGAGCAAGTGCAAAAACAAACAATCTTATTCATATATGGAAATTGTTACTGAGAGCAGTTTAATAGAACATTGTCACTAGGATTTTTGTCTTTAAATAATTACATATAAATGTAATTTATTAAAATAAATGTTGTTCTTTTATTAAAAAATAAAAAAACAGACTAAATTTTCCTTTGGAATGTACAGCTAAGTTCTGCTAATAATAAAATTGCAGAATATTGAAAGCTCTTGCATCATTAATCCCCATATAACCACTTAAATATTGTAGTCACAATTGCTTTAATAATGTTTTCCTATACTGCCTTAATGATTTGCAATAGTTCCATTTTCCTGGACATGGTAATCTACCATGCAAGTAAAGGGGACAGAAATTTATACAACCAATGCAAGACTGAAACTCGGCAAAAAAAACCCCAAAATACGTTCACTACATACTAATTGTACTTTATGCCATCATGCTCATTTCCAAGTTGTGTTTAGCAGCAGGATTACTGAGCAAACCTCAAGTGTTCCATTTCCAGTCCTACCCTGAGGGCACTTACAAGCATTCTTTCCAGAAATGAGAACAGGCTGAGCCCCCATTTTGTGCAATCTAGGAGCTTCTGTGCTCCAGGAAGTATTGAGACTACCAACCAGATATTTCTGTCAAACAATAATTAGAAAGTAAGGGAGAATCCATTGGTCAGCTGTTCTTCTGTTCATTCACGAAGTGTGAAGAACAGTGCTTCTTGAAGGGCTTTTTCTTTTCTCCTGGACACAACTGAAAACCTCTTAGTGCTGAGCAACCTAAGAGTTGAGTGGGGAAAAAGATTAATGCAAACATCCTCTAAAGTCTCACTCTCTGCATTAAAATACTATGTACTTTCCAGTTCTTCTCAGGCAACATGCCATCTGCAGAAAAGTTTGCCGCTGTTTCTTTTCTACTTTTTTTATCATTTTTTCTGAACTGTAAAAACATGATTTATAGAAAGGGGGGAAAAGGATTCCTTTCTTATTTCATATTACCCCCATAGCTCATGCCCCACTGTCTTGAAAACATCTATGGTGTAAGCAGCCACGTGATACACCAGAGGGTTTTTGTTCCTGTGAAAATGAACAGCATTTGACCTCAGAGTTAATTTTTCCATATTTCCATTAATGTAACTGATAGTAGATACAGATGCAATTAAACTGAGGCCTGTGATCTGTAACCCCCAATTTCAAGTTTTTTAAATGTTTTTTACTCTGTTGCTTTTGGTTTGTGTTTCTCAAAGTCTGTTTTAAGCAGAAGAGTTCATTTGTCTTCTGGGATAAAAAACAAGACAATAAGAAAAGAAATCATTATCAGTGTCCCGGAAACACTTTATTATTCCTATTATTCTCTTTAAATTGTGTATAAAAGTTTCAGGACACATTTTATTTATACATATATATGTATATTATTTCTTACAAATAGAAAAAGCTAGGAAAAAAATTAATTAATGGCTTTTAATAATGTTAGTACTGGAAAAAAGACTGAGCAAGTGATAAGCTGAATTAAAGTGCTACTTGACCAAATGTAGCCTGCATTTTTTACCTCTGAAAACAGTAATTTCAATGTTTGAAGTGAAGTGTTTTGAGCACAAATGCCACAGGCAATAATATCTGTCTTCAATTTCTTCATGGCACATTTGGCTTGAGTGATACCTTTCCTAATATATAAGTCTTAAGTGTAAAGTGACAGCTGTAAATGCCTTGCAGGAATTCATGTTCCTCTTTGTGTTGTCACACAGGATGCTTGGAAAATCACAAACCTCTGGAACAGGACCAGCAATGCCAGTTTAAAGGTTGTGACAAATGTTATGGCATGGCATTGTGGAACAGTCACAACAAGGTGTTAACAGCCCAAAACTCTTCCTAAGTTTTGCACTGGAAACCAGTGTAAAAATGATGTCAATATCAATGAAAGCCATAAATGCTTGTCTGCTAAGGAGTGAAACACCATGTATTTGTTTAATCAGTTCAAATGACTCTCCCAAATTCCTGGGAGCACCAGAGGAGACAATATTTATACATGTGCAGATGGAAGGACTGATTCTCCGCTGCCTTCCACTGGCACATTTGTAAAAATTTGAGTGCAGTTTCTGTTTTGACAAGTCCTTCACTTTAACCAGGCTTTAGTCCTCTTAATATTTTCAGGCTGGTGAAACAACTGGCTGTCTGCCAAACTTGCTTGAACCCCCCCCCCCACCTCTGACATTTACAGATTAACAGATTTGGTGGGAATGGTAGTGAGCTTGTTAGGCTCATTTGTTAAAATTCTTTTGAACAGATGTCTTAATTAATTGCTTATGATATTAAATTAGCATTGTTTATGCTAATGGGGTTTTTTAAGTAATTGATCCAGAGTGTCTTCAAGAATACTGAAGTGAGAACGATGGAAATTAAATTGTCCCAATTACAGATTAATTTATAAACTCCCTTCAGGGAGTCGTATCTCTCGTGGAGATTTAGAACAAAGAGCTGAGCTCCAGTTTCACACACGGTCAAAAAAATTTCCCTTCATTTCCAGAATAAAGCAAAAATAAATAAGATGTTTGCAGAGCTAATCAATGATGTTCAACTTTTTAAAATTCAAAACCAAATTTGTATTTGGAATTTATTTTGAATAACAATATCACATCATACTGAGGGCATTGCCATTTGCAGCATCAAAACCTATTTGGCATTTCTGAGTCACAACTGTTGGCCATTTTTTCTGCATTCTGTCTCTTTTGATTACCTGGCACACCAATAAAAAGAACACATTTGAGAGTGTGAGTCAGTATACTGGTACCAGACATTATGGTCTTACTGATACCGGGTGGCCATATCCTCAATTACATTTCAAAGTTCAATTTAACTTAAGAGGACAAAGTACAACCTGCTTTAAAGGTCACCTTTCATGAACTGTTCCAGTAGAGTTGACTCTTGAATGCTGTTTGGAACAGTTAGCCATTATATAGCCTGCAAAGAAAGACATCCTCTCTACTGAAGTTTGGTAAGATATTGTGACCTCCCTGGGCAAAATCCCTTTTCACACAGCTGTTTTCCAGCCCAGTCACAATATTTGTAATTTCACAATGTGTTTTCAGGCTTTGTGGAAATAGTATACCAAGCTTGGGAATAGATAAATATTATTTTGTAAGTAATTCATAACCCAAGATTGAAGTATTTCCCTTAAGCAGAGGAACATGTTTTCTGAGTATGACGTAGAGAGTTAAGATTCACTTGTTTCATATGTATTTTTCTCAAACATTTGGTGGTGTATCTAGTGAACATGAACACGCACATGACTTCACTGAAGAACAGAGATTTTAGCTTTGATTTCAACAAGAAGAATGCACATGGATATACAGAAAAATTTCCATGGAATAACAGGTACTTACTATCAGTTAAGGTCTGAGCTAGAATATCCATTGAACTCAAAATTGCTGTACGTTAAGAATATATGGAGGGTAAGATATTGTATTTCATGGGATGCTTAAAAGCATGTTAATTTGTGGAAACAGCTTCAGTGTGTGGCCTCTGTGACACTTAGATTATCTTATCCCATATTATCCCATACCTCAGATCTTATGTCTGTCCAGGATTAGCCCTTCCCAAGGCCAAGCCTCCAGCCTTGCTGCCCTGCTCCTTGTAAGCCATCTAAACTGACTGTGGGAGCTGTGGATTGTCTGTGTCATACTACTGTGCTCCATCATGTGTAGCATTCACCCCCAATGATGGCAAAGAGTTGTCTTCTCTTTTTCTCTGTATGTAATCAATTTTTTTTTCTAAGACTTTATATTTCTCTTGATTCTTTGAAGGACATTACCACTTTTTAGTCCCTTCACTGCAATTTCAATCATTGGTCTTAGTGTGTACTGGTTTTGTTTTAAATACAAGCAACAATTTCTTGTTTGTAGATCTTTTAAATAAAAATATATATGTACATATTAAAACAGCTTTTTGTTATTCTATAAAGTATATATTACACAAACATATTTACTTAAATAAATATACATAATTTTTATTTTAAAATACAAATATGTATGTTTGTAAACATTTTGAGTGTAAGGGTACATGAACCCCAAGACAAATCTCTACATGTCTTAGAATATATCATCAGTCGATTAAAAATCAATCCCCATAATCAAAAATTCTTTCTACACTCTATCCCCTCTAACATAAGCCTCCATACACAATTTTCTAATCCCATTTTTTGTATTTACAAACCTGTATATAGGCATGGAAGATGGCCTTAAGATTCATACAAACTTTTGCCAGATCAAATCTAAACTCTTAATTCAAAGTGTCAGAGCTCAGTGGAGAAACCACTCTCGACCTTTGGATTAGGGGCAGTTGGATTCAGTAGAAGAAGGAGAAATGTTTTAAAATGTAACTAATCAACGTACATAAAACTCCAGTTTCCTCTGGAAACACCTGATTTTTTAAGCTGTCCTGCTGTATTTGGTTTTGGATTTGTCTAGGTGGAGTTTGAGGACTGTGAGTGGAGGTAGGTCAAATCTGCACTAGCCAACAAGCCGTGGTTAGATCACTGTAGCATAAACCACAGCTATAATGACACACCTGGGCACCGTGCAAGTAGCATATACTCCACTGACAAGCCTTCTTCCTTCAAGTATTTTTTGGGAGACCCAAACATCCCTTCTGTTTTCAAACTAGCCACTTAAATATTCATATGACTTCAAATCTGATTGTTGGCTCAAATAATGACAGTTTGTTCACAAAAATCCCATCTAGTAATGCTTCCTTATAAAGGGGAAGCTGTACCACTATCACTTTAAAACATAGTTGTTTTACTTACTGTTAGAAAGATAAGTATGGAGCAAAATATTTGCACCTCTCCACTGATTTTTCAACATGCTGTTAAAATCTAGATTCACAGAGCATAGGTGAGCTTGATAGCAAAAAGGCAATTTATATCGTTCTCATAGGAGGGGCCATGTAAAATGGGGATTTTGATTTTGGGAGCTGCACAATTTAACATCAATAAAAATTTGTTACTTCTTCTTCTGTGAAAGTGACAAAACTACTTGAAAACCATTCCCATTAAAAAGAACAGGCAAAGATATCGCTAAGGAATAGTAATTCTGGTTCTTCTCTTTTCTGCTTGGCACACAATTTTTTAGGAAAGCTGTTTAAGTCAGTAGAAGTCTATTAACATAAAAATTGTGGAGAAAGATGCACAGTTTCTTTCAAGATGCATTTCAATTCTTCACTTTCGTTCTTTCAGATCCAGTAGTAAAATTGCATAAACATCTCTGTTTTGACTAAATTATCATGTCAAGTCAATATCGGGAGGGGTGGGGAGGGGTGTATTATACAGCATGTATTTACCTATTCATTTGTTTTCATATCAATGAAAAAAAACCTTACTTTGTTTTCTTGTCTTTCAAATGCTCTTTTCTTTGTTATCCAAGAGCAAACTCAGTTATACTAGCATGTTTTCCACTACTGCTCTTCTGTCAAGATTCAGGGGTTTTACCTTTCCTTTGCTGATTCAAGAATTTTTCATCATCAAGCACCATTACTAGCTACTCTATGGATAAACACACACGAATATATGATTAAATGCTGTGTGAAGAAGCAAGAAGAAGGAAAGATGGTCTTATTAATAAATGCTTAGCATTCAATTGAAAGACTATGTTTGTGGAAAGAACATTGTAAAAAAGCAGAAATGGCACAAAAATAGCCTATCACATCTTCTGCTGTTTGGGGGTTCTTTTCCAGCTTTGTGCAATCAATGTTATTCAGTCCTTTCTAGCTAAATCCTTGGCAACCAAGCATGGCAATTCTCAGCTTTTAGACATATTCTGCTTAATGAAGAAATATGTGTGTGTCTGTGGACAGAGTGGTGTGATCCACTGAAGAATGACATCCACAGGTGTGTTGATCTGGGGAGCCATCCATAACTACTTGTTTAAAGTGCTGAAATAAAAGGTTGTAGAGACACATCTCTCCTGCATATACTACCACTAATGAAGTTGGAGCCTGTGCACCAAAAAATGCTCTATAGTCTTCATTGTTTTTAATGGATTTGAAGTCAGTCTCTGCTGCATGCTGACACCCACAAATAAATACCATTGGGATTTTCTTACCAGAAAATAATATTTTTTAAGAGAAAAAAAGATATATATTTTGAGGCTATGAAAGAAATCAGAAACCTCTGTATAGCAAACCAAAACGTCATTGACATTTCATTTAGAAGTTATTTCAATGAAGAAAGGTTGGGCAGATCTATAATGTTGCTAAGGAAAAATTAGTTGTGGCATAACAACATGCCATCACATTGCCTGAATGCCTTCTGTCATGAACTCATGCCCACCATCCAAGGTGAGTTCATAGGGCAGACGTCCACTACCTCTGAGGTAAACCCTATTCTTTGTGTTATAGAAAAAAGCATCTTCAACAGCATCACCATTTCCTGCAGCAATGAGCATTTTGTCTGTTTACAAAATATGAACAGGACGTAGGAGTGAATCCGTAAGATATTTGCAGATAAAAATGCTAGAACATGATTACTGACAGTTGGATCATTTAAATGGGAACAATTCTAAATCTTAATAAAATGGGGGAGGGGGAAAAGGGGGGGCGGGTGTAGAAGAGGGAGAAGAAAGAGACAAAACATGATTTATTTTCCTTTTTTCACCCTTTTTTTTTTTAATGCATATGTTCCTGGGTATGAAAGAGAAGAATGTGTAAAAACAGATGTGGAACTACAAAGCCTCCTCACAGACTCCTTGAGAAGGAAGATGTACGTAAAGAGCAGTCTGTGTGGCCATTAATGTACAAACTGATTCAGAGAAGGGATATGATATATGTTACAGCAAGCACATAATTCATCACAAAAGCTGAGATGTATATAGCTATCCCAGAGTAGCAGGGAATCAGAGTTTCTTGCATGATTAAATACAGCTAGTGTTTGCAAACATGAGGAAACCACTGCATGTCTTATCTAGGGAACGCAAAGTTTGTCAAGAAAAGTAGCACATTTCTTAGGCAAATCTGATAGAGCTGTAGCAGCGTGAGATAAGCTGGTAGGCTAACTAGCAGCTCAAACTACACTATTATGACATTGTTGATCTATACATAAGACCTTCCTTTCATCTGAGAATCTCATTCAATCTTTCAGCACAGAATGATGTGCAGTTCTTAATATTGTCTAAGGCAAATTCCAATGGTAGCTCATCCTCATTGCTGCTATAGCAGCAGCCTCTCTAAATGTCAAGGGCAGTTTCCTACCACAGTTCTGAATCACCTTAAGGAAAATGTCTCCATATCTTTCCTATAAGATTTTCAAGGGTTATGGAATTTTTCTCATGAATTTACGTCCTGAACTGGGTTTTTGTTTGACTTTCTTTCTGCAGCACTATTCTCACTTTCACATTTGCAGTCCAAAAAATAAAGCCCTAAATATCCAACGCTTTTACCACTTCTAAATGGTCCAGTGGTTCTTCAATTAGTTACTGTTTCTTATACAGCGCTTCTTCCAAATTTCGCGTTCCATTCTTTTTCTTTTTCATTTTTCATATATTTTCTAACACCGAAGGTTGTTGGTTTTTATTAGTGAGAGACACTAAAAATATACACATAAACTTTATGGTAAGTGAAAAGTGTAATTTACGTCTTTGTTTTGACTGTTCATTTATTAACCATTATATCTACCATTGTTTTTAATGCAGTGACTTTTTTTATAAAGTTGTGGTTTTCATGTCATCTGCTGCTGCTGTGATCTCCTCACTCCCTATCATCCTCATAAGCTTCTATTCACTCCAGCCTGTTTCAGTATATGACACAAAATGTTTTGGTTATTTTCTGAATTTCCCAGACCAGTACTTCAGACTTACCTCTTCTTTACAGCATATATTGCCAAAAGCAGCTTCCCACTCACTCATGTCATCCCATAACACAGAATTCCCCAGTGTCATTGTCACAGAAGCATGTGTTCTGAAATGCATCTCAGATTAAACTGTTTAATGACATCTTTCAAACATCCATACATTCAAACCCAGTGGAATGCTGAATTGGGTGGTCGCTACTGCTTGTGGTAGAGGCAAGAGCAAAACATCACGTGTGATTTCAACATCATTAAGTTGTTTATTCATAATTCAGAAGCAATGTGGCTGAATCAGCATTATTTCCTCTGTAAGAGGTTTCTGGTGTTAACTCTTCTGTTTCCTATCTCCTCGCATAGAGCAGAGACAGAGCAAATCCCTATTCTGTCAACTCTCTTAAATGAAAACATCTAAGAAGTCTGTAGACGCTTTGTATCGAGAATGACAGCAGCATCTGTCCCTTAGGGAATACTTGTCTTTGCCTTCCTCCAGATTTCAATGATACATAGTAAAAATACAACAGAAATTAAGTGTGATAGCATTTTTTTCTCAGACTGTCTTTATTTTCCAGACTAATTATACTGCTTCACTCTCCTACTCAGACTGCCTGAAAGCTTCTCCAGCTGGCCACGTTCCTCACACACAGCATCAGACAATATTACTGTCTCCCAAACCTTTGATACTATTACTCACAGAGCTGCTTCCCAATCCAAACCTAAAACAGTGGCAGTCTTCTCATTAATTATAGCAACAGTTTGAGTGGAATGCTATTGCACATCACAGTAGTACACATGAATTAAAACATCAACAAAACATAGGTCTGTTCAGAATTTGGGTGAGAGATGGGTGTTCATTTGCAGCTATTTCTTAGCAAAAGGCTGAACCCTTTTCTGCTTTACGTAGAGGAATTGCATACTACTTAAGATGGAGCTAAACTCATCCATAATTCCACCCTAATATCTAAACTGTTTGCGGCAAGGACCCAGAGCTAATTTTCACTCACTTAGCATAGCTCTGCCAAAGCTGATAGAGTTTCATAGGTTTGACCAGAATTTGACTTCAGCTTTCTAAGCACATTTGGTTCATGACAGACAATTCTTTATGGGTTATGTTAGTAAGAACAGAGCCAGATGCTGATTCGTTTCACAAAGCAACTTATACTTTGAGTGATCCTGCTGATACCAGCACCTTGCTTTGACTAAAAAACAACCAGCCTATGTGTGACAGTGACTCACCAAAGGAAAATGATCTGGTACATTCTGTTTATCTGTTTTTTCCATTTAGCCATCAAACACCTCACTAGCTACAAGCAGTGCCACTTGGCACCAGTTAAGTGCTACTGAATCCTGAGAGAAGCTAGGACACAGTTGACCTCTATGGATAGATAAATCCCGTTTATATTGCTAGATGCTCTTAAGTTATATGCTGGCAAGGCAAACTTCACCACCTGCCAGAGATTTATGGCAAATATGGCAGAAATGGACAAACAGAAGATATTCTCAATCAATATATCCCTTTATTTAATTTCTTCCCTCACTTCATAGACTCATAGCCAGTAAACCAGCATGATCCACCTCTGCAGGTGACTGCAGAACTTCTGGCTCAGAAGGGGACGCAGATGCCTTGAACCACTAACTACCCTTTAGGTATTTTTTTATATGCTGAGGGCTCCATGCCCATGCACCTGGTTTGGGATAACACATTTTCATTCAGCTGTTGATGACTTTGAATCCAGTTGAGAAAACAGCTCATTTGAATTCTCCACAGCTTGTTTGATTCTACATCTAATTCATTACCTGATCACTTCTAATTAGAACATTGCAATGGAAGAGTCGTTTTGTTCTTTGCAGTTAACAATTATTTCCTCCCAGTCAGGACACAGGATCTTTCCTCCCAGGGTGATCTGCAAGAGAATACTGAAAAATTTAGGTTTGTTTGCAAATCAGAAGAAAAAGGTTGATCTAAAAATCTTTGAAGACAATATTCATATTTTCTATCACAGGAGTTTTCACATTAGTCAATAGATTTTAGTTTTATATTATTTTTCTGGTGCTTTTAGCACTTTCCTTACCCAGCATTTCTTTTCCAAAATAAATTTTTTGCTGTAATGATAATATTCTACTTATCTTTCTTTTTTTTTTCATCTGCTCTTTTTCTATAATCATAGCCAAATTTGCCTACACATTCGGGACCACCAAAATTTCTCAGTGAGAGACCTTTATTTTTGGCTTACAACAAAATTGTAGGTAGATGGATACTATCATTTAACTAAAGAAAAACTGTATGTGGCAAATACTCAGTGTTTGGGGCATTATTGTCATTTTCTCAAGGTAACATGTTTTTTGTAGAGGGACTGTTGTTGGTGTCATGGATGAAGACCAGTAGCACAGAGGAGAGGATGCTCCTTGTTGAGAAATTACATTGTTTGAAAGCATAAATAGAAATGTGCACACAAGCAGGAGGCAAAATGAAGCACTATTTTTGGTTAAAAATAAAATAGAATAAGAATAGTAGGTGTTTGAGTTCCACCAAGTAATAAAAATTACATTTAAAGCACTCTGTAGACTACTGGCTTTGAAGTGTGCAGAAAGAAAAGTAATGACTGATAAGTGTTTGCGAGTGTTCAATTTTTAATAGTCAGTAGCAATAACAGCTCAGTTTGATACTAATTAAGAACTTATTAACTCTCTTTCAGCTCTGTGTCCAGTTGTACGCTAAAATTATATATTTGACATCGTTTTTTGCTACTTGTATCCTTGAGCATAACAAGTGAATGTCACTGTACCACAGTAATTTATGTATCATTATACAATTAGAAGCGCTTGCTTGCATAATTGCAAATCAGTTGTGTGGGTTTGAGTTGCATGTTGCACTTGTAACTGATTTGTAATATAGCCAAGATGTGAGACAGTGTCTCAGTTCTCTGCTCTTCTCCTATTAGCCCTGAAACAAAATTAGACTTACAAGAAAGAGTAGAATGTCATTAGGCCGCCTAATTAATCAAACTTACTTAAAGTATCTTAAGCATTATTCATCTAGCAGATGTATTACATGAATCAAGACAAATCTAACGTCATAACTTTCTGTTTGTACCTCATATCTTTCTGTTAGCCTGGCTCAGGTTTTAATTGAAGGACACGTATTAAAGATTCAAACTCAAGTCAGGTACAGCACTTTCCCTAAATCAGCTGTCTCTGAGAAAGGGTATTCTTCTCTCCTGGGTTTGGTACTGTAAGACTCCTTTGGCTATGCTTCATCTACCCTTGCAAGTTTAATCTCAGGTCCAAGAACCCAGGGATTGTCCTTCTTTCTATCCCCCACTGTACTATGCAGGATATAGCAGGATTTAAAAATTAGCTCCCAACTCATAAATCCGAAAAGTTCCGTTGAAGTTAATGGAGCAAGACCTCCTTGCTCCAGCTGATGACCTGGACCTCAGGTTGTTTCTCAGTGTTTATGTGCTGTGTGCTTCTCCTGGTGTGTCTCATGTAGCATCATGTCCCCAGAACCACCTTAGGAGGGCCCGAGATCAGCTTTGAGCCTTGCCTCAGACCTCTGATAGAAGGATCAGCCACATTCACCTTGCTGCCAAACAACGGTTCTCATTGTCAGGTGTCAGCAACAAACCTTCCCTGTCAGGGGCAGCTGTATAGCCTGACAGAACCTGTACTATGCCTGAGTTTCTTGCTCAAATCACTGAACGAATGCAAGAAGATACAGCTGTTTGGCCTGTTACAGCTGTTTGATGGGACCTTCATCCATGAAAGCCCCTGGTTCTGTACCCAGAGCACCAACAATGCTAGAAACTGACTCAAATTCAAGAAAAAGTGAGAGATGAGGTTTGAAGGTATAAGGATCAACATCCCACAGAGGTCTGTCCACCTCAACAAGCAGTCCATACTTGGGCAGTGGCACTGCCCACCACCAGGGCTTCAGGATGAAATTGCCTTTTGTTCCAACACATTTCCCTTGCCATTCCAGACTAAATGCCAAGTCTGCCAATTTAATCACCTGCCAAGAGCAGGCAGGTGATTAAATTCTCTGTAGGTAATTGTACAACTACTGTACTGTACAAAACAATGGCCAGGTAGCCTGCACTGCATATCATCTCTGCTTCTACTTTTCTCAGGAGAAAAGTATTTTCTATAAATTACATTAGCCACCACATGCTTTTGATTCATATTAGTTATTTCTGAACCTACCAAGCAACACACAAAGACTGATCAACATCAGCATATTGCATCATAAGCACATTGGTTTGCAGGAAAACATTACCTACATTCAGGTACGGAGCTGTCATGCTTTTAAATTCTAGCCTTGAACTAACAACAACAAGAATTAGCAACAAGAAAAAAACGTGTATTTTTAGCATATTCATGCTTATATTCCATGTAACCTTATTACTTGACAATATGCTGCTGCTGGATATGTCAAAAAATTATATTACTTTTCCTTTGTACCTTTACTCCTACCTATTTTCTCTTCAATACTACCCTCTCTTTCCACAAGAATCTCCTCTTTGTTTCTTTAATTAATGGAAGAGGAAAAAAACTTCCATGTGGTAATTCATGGAGGATATTCTCCAAGCTGGTGATTTGTGTCTGTATGGTACTTCTTTTTTTGTACTCACAAGTTTCAAGAGATGTCATCCTCATGGAGCCTCGCATAGCGGAGTTAATATATAATTTTTTTCCTTCTTTCAGATCCCTTGTCCCTGTTATAAATGAAGGGAGACACTTTCTGCTAGGCCTTCCAGTCCTAGAAAATTCTTCTAAACATTGATCGGTTCTATTTTCCTTATTTTTCTATTTTTCATGACTACCAACACACTGGTTTTTCCTGTCTTAGTTTTATCTGTTGAGAATTTCCCGTTTAGACTTCTTGATTCCTAAATAATGAAACAATAAATTTCAGTTTTAGAAAATGTTACTTCTTTGGGAGGAAAATAAGTCGCTTTTGTCTTGAGTTCAGAATAACCTGTGGGTGGCCCTGGATTCTCTCCATAATCTACAGAGGATGAGATAAAACATCCTGACCACTGTGAGAAGAAAGTGCATGAGAGGAAAACATAAAAATATGGGGGTTTTCTCACATATAATTGCATCAGGAAAACTAGAACTAAACTTTGCCACTGATCTCCTTTGGCTCAGTTGTCAAAGGCAGTAGGTGTTACCAGCTTAGCATTTCTTCTGTTCTATATGTACTTCATTATATAAAACCTTGAAAACATAATAAAACATTTTTCTTATTATTCAGATTTTTTAAACTTTCTTTATACAAGTAACCAGAATTCTTTAACTTTTTTTATGTAATGTTTCTCCCAGTATGGAACAAGACTAGTTTTGATTCTACAAACATTTGATGTCTCATATCTAGATATTACAAAATCAAAGTAAGATGTAACTGAAGTCAATCCCTCTTTGTATTTATCCTTTCCACTTTCCATAATATGCCCAGAGTAGAAAAATATCTAGATAAATACTTCTCACTTTGTTCCATGTGTACTTTTGGTGTCCTTACAGACAGCGTTTCTAAATTTAAAAGCGGAACTTTTTCTCTGCAAGCAGGATATTATGCAAAAAGACTCCAAATACATCTAAACACCATGTTTCTGCCAAAAAGTGAAAGAAATCTGGCATCATTGATACCAACAGAAATATTATTATTAATTTTAATGAATCCAGGATTTCTTCCAAATATGAAAACTTTGAATGTGTGTTTTAATTTTCGTGATTCCCCATATATACACCAGAATCATATGATGCTACAGCTTCCCAGAATTTCAAACCAAATAAAATTGGCTTGTGGATATCTTAGAACAGGCAGCTTCATAATCTTCAGGTGCTACAACAAGGGATCTATTCACTCAGTAGGTCTTATTCAGCTTTTTGAATTATCTCTGAGGCAAAATTCCACATTATGGGACAATTTCTACAACAGGAACATATGTTCCATGTCCAGAGTATTTGTGATGTTAAGTCACATGGATTGTGTTACACAGTTTAGTCTTTCTACACTCATCACACCTTTCTGCAGAGAGGGTCATGAAGAAAGAAGTTTCATATGATCAAACAAATCACTAAAAACCTACAACCACCAAACCACTTTTCTCAGAGCTTGCATGTCATTTTGAGAGACACCCTTAGCATTTACTAACCTTCCTGCCACAGCAAGCTGGCTGCCTGATTGTCTCATCAAGAGGTAAAAAGAGCACTGGGAAAGGGATGTGGCAGGAGAGAAGGAATACTAACCCTTAAAAGCTGAGTGGAACTTGATAAAAAACACGACCCCAGAAAGACCTGGAAATGTAAGTTACTTTAAAGTTCTGTACAACACAAACATGATGAGATGAACAAGTCTAAAACTACTTCTCACTGCTGAATATACTATAATAAATCATTACTTACCACTGGACACCCAAATCCTGCGAAATTACGGGCTTGCAGGGAAACCTGGAGCCTTTGAGGAATGCCTAAAGACGTCTGAATTAGAAAAAATATGTTTAAAATCTCATGTGGACAGAACTCTCCCCACTGAATGCCTTTAGAAGCCTAGGCATAAATTATTCTAACAAATGTCAACTGCTGGAGACCATAGGGGATTTTTTTTTGCAGTATTTTTATGAAATATTAAGTGTCACTTAGTGTAAGTCCGTGAGCTTGGTTGCTTAACTGACTGCAAGGGATTAATTTCTGTTCAAAGATACTCTCTGGGATTGAGGAAAAGGCAGTCAATGGACTAATACAAGGCACACTAGCAGGTCTAGGTTGGAAGGGTGAACTGTCTGGGCTCAATGACATTTGAATAGATTTAACAGTGCGGTTCTGTAGGTCAATCAATCTTATTATGCCTTGTGGGCTTGTAGCCAGCATGTGAGGAAGGAACTTAATTACTTGAATAGGCTGACTAGAGAAACTTTAGGCAATGGTACATGTAACATTCATAAAATAAACTGTCCTTTGCCCTGTGGGTGTTTGGACAGAAAAATAAAGGGGTAATCAATAAGTAGTCAAGAATCTCTGATTCTGTGATTCAGGGAAGAAATTATGTACCAGGCACAAAAGACTCCCAGAAGACTTTGACTCACTTCCTAAAAGCTGACCATTTTCCTAACAAGTTAAACCATGCAGAATGATATGTTTATTATTTTGGCTACAGCTATTTTCTGTCCTATTTAAAGTAAAGGGTAATTGTGGTTAAAGTCTCTTAGAAAATCTGAATGTCTCCTCTCAACTAACAGAAGCTTTGGAGAGTGTATTGTAAATCCAGCACAGCTAAACACTTATGAAGCATTGCAGAGGCCAGGTATCATCAGTAGTCTTGGGAATCATGTGAGAAGTGAAACGTCGCAGAGCAGGAACCTAGGCACTGAGGATTACTGCCGGTTCAAGACAGCCTCAATAGCACACGTATGTAATAATTAAGGACCTCTTGAGTATCTAGCCAGTGCTGTGACATACCTAAAAATGCCTTTGATGTTTTAGTAACCACCCCTATCTTTAATTATAGGGGCAAGTGGCCCTATAAAATGCATTTGTTCATGTTTTCAAGTTGGAGATCAAAACACTAAAAACATCCAAAAGAAGTATTCATTCCCAGTATGAAACGGTTTTGCCTATTTTAATTTTATAAGCATGTAGGAAATCCCTATAAGCAAAATTTTTCTTTAGCATCGAGCTTTGTGAACAAATGGATTTAGTTGAGATAGATCACAGAGGACCTTAATGGGTTGCAAAATTCAGGTGCAGCTTTTTATTCACATCTACTATTTCTTAAAGCTTTGTAAACATCCAAACTGCATTTTTATTCCACTGATATGGTGGCCATATTATGCTTTTTATTTGAACACATTGCTCTTGCTGACAACAACGTGTCACCAACCAGCATGCTAGTGACAGAACTCAGTAAGAGTTGTTTGTAATAGGAATTCTACTCTTCCTATTGTTCCCTTAACACCCAGTTATACACCATAGCTATGCTATACATCCAATATAACACATAATACTGTTGCACTGAAGTCTGACAAAGAATAATGCATTTCCTGTTCATAGGATATGTCAAACATATCATACAGTGCAGCAGATAACTGACAGGTATACACCTACACTCTCACAAAGCTCCACTACTAACTAAAAAACCCCAACTTACAGGAAAAAAAATCTAGATTTAGTAAAAAATTTGCAGAACTCTATTTGGTTGTACCTAGAAAATAACTCACAGGCTTTTTTATTAATTTTGTATTCATAACTGTGGTTAAGTTTTTTATATGCAGGTCAGAAGGCAGTTTGATAAATATAGAAATGGTACATTTTGTGCTCTTCAACTGCAACTATGCAAAAATGTTATCAGGCAATTAATTTTTTCATTAAGAAGGCCCTAAATATTTTTCCATTTTCATTATCAAGATATTGTGTTCCATAGCAAGAGAGAGTAATTTTTTATTGGCTGTGCAAAAGCAGGCTCACCTGTTTATATTTCCCTTTTCTTTAATATTCTGTTTTCCATAACAAAAAGTCACTTTGACCTTATTAGAGAAACAAGGACCATCTACCTAGTGTTGCATGGCAGTAAACACACATGCAAACTGAATCCAAAAATGGTTGGTGAGTGCATGAGGAGTCTGTTTCCTTATGCTCAGCTTGTTCCAAGGCTGTGGAAGTTCCTTGCATCTGTACACACACGTGCAGATGTAGTCATATCTGAACTCTGTAGTGCCATTGCTATATGACCCCATAATGATCACTAATCCTAAAGGTAAATTCCAAGTTTTGGCTGGAAGCAAGGTGTGCTTTTACACGCCTTACAATCCCAGAGAGGGATGTTAAGGCATGAACAAATGATGATGTGCTACAAAACTTGCCGCTTGTGCCAGCCCTGGGACACGAACCAGGTACCTGAGCCTCCAGAGCACATTTGTCCCACAAACATATCTGTTCTTTGCCATAACCATCCACTACTCTCTGGAGGGGATTACCTGCTGGAGAAATTAGGCCCATTCAAACCCTTTCTACTGGGACCACATCCAGCTTCAGTAAAAGAAGACTTTCTCAAAAAAACTTTGGCTCCATAGCATGCTAATGGCAAAATATCAGAACCTTAATTCTGCTCTGACCTTTCTCTAGCACACTTCACAACTGACTGGCCACTTCTCAGGAAACAATGCAATTCATTTATGTAGCAGATGTCAGAAACAATATTATCACTGATACAACAGCATTTATAGAGAGACCGTGAAAGCACAGATGAGTAAGAGAAAGGATATCCTAAGGTTCACCTCTCTCTCCAGTCCAAAATGGAAGATTTTTTTGAAGCATGCTGAATTTTAAAGTTACCCTTTGAAAAAGTTTGGCTATCCCAGATAAAATAATTTACAAATCAATTTAAAATGCGATGGGGAGAAAAAGAACCAAGCACACAAACAAAACACTTCCGCCCCAAATCTCCTGGGTTCTGAAATAATCTCAGGGATTCTGCTCCAATTCCAAGGATTCTGCCCCAAACCCTCAGATTTCACCCCAAATCCCCCAATTTTGGCCCATTTCGGTCCCGATTTACAAACCATGCATAATGCACAAACACCATGCACAAACAAAACACCCAAAAAGACCTGCACTTGTACATTGTTAATCATTTGTCTTGGTTAACTCCTAAGCTGAGGAGAGCTTGCCCTCGCTCTGCAACAGGAGTAATCTCAGATGGTCAGAGTCTTCCATAACTGCAGAGAATGTTCAGTGAGTGTAACTTCAGCCACCCAACTGTTACCATTTTCATCTCACTTTCTCTGTTAGCACTGATATTGTTTTAATGAATGAAGCAAAAAATGTTGGCTTTATAAAAGAAAGTGTTAAAAAATACCAACATTCATATTTACTCATGAATCTTTCTGTAGACCAGTAGATGACATTCTGATTTTTTTTTTTTTTATAGCAGGAGCAAATCTCTTTTAAAACAGAACTTCTCTTTTACTGAAAGATTATACTGTATCTTGTTTGTTCTGTGTAAGCATTTCAGCAACTTACTTCTTGTAAAATTGGCTTGCATAAAGAAAAGAACAGTGTTCAGGTCTGTTCTTTATTTGCAAGCTAATTTACACAAGAGCCATGGAAAAGCTTCCATTTGACCTGAATCTAATTCATTGGTCAGAGCACATACTTCAGGGGATTTTTTGCCATATTTCTTCCTAAACGCATACCTTAAAGTCATCATGATTCCTAATTAGATGAAATATAACAAGACATATAATTACTTTCTTCGCATCTGTTCATACATACACATTTCCTCATCAGTGGAGATTCCATTTCTTGGCCTTTAAATGTGGAAGTTTTTTAATTAGCAATGAAATGCTCTTTTTACTTCACTTACTTTTAGTTGCTTTTTTTTAATAAACCACTGTGCCTTTGGTTTCTCATATCCATGTCCTTTCCTTTGATTTTTCAGGCCTGTGATTTTCTGTGGTTGTTTCTAAGATAAATACTCCCTCAGGAAAAGATGGTAAACATCGAAGCACAGTAGAGAAAATGTCAAAAACAGGCATTTCTCTGTGTCTGATCTGTTTGGTTTCCTAGTTATAATCAATAAGAAGAGCACATGTTCCATTTCCACTGTCAGTGTGAAATAGGGCAGATCCCAGCGCACATTTTCTTTATATTTAACCAAAACCTGACATTTTAATAGAGATGATTCCTAAAGGTTTTATGTACTAGACATGAGGTATTTCACTTTATCTGCCATTCCTGACAACTTTTCTAGCTTCCCTTGAAACAGACTTAAACAGGAAACGTTCAATGTTTGTGTGTTTTATTGCCCTCACAATCACATTAAAAGCTGAAAGAAGCATGAAAATCAACAGCATCTGTGACTTCTGTGCCAGTTTTGAGAGCACTCTAGCTCAAGCTAGAGTTTAAAAGCCAACAAATGCCCTCTTCCTCTTTAATCCATCAGTGTCATCTATTGGGGATGAAATTGACTTTCTAATTTAGTAGTTATTCTGAAATGTAAAAAAAATTACCAGCCCAGAACAAAAATGGAATGTCAGCTTTAAACTGAAAATTCAGTAAAATTCAACAGCACGAGCAAAGGCATTCTTGTTTTGATATTTAAGTATGGTTTCAAATTAAAAATTTATTTAATTAACAGAAAAATAACTCAAACAGAAATTTGGAATATATGTATATTTTTTAAAATACCAAAATTAATCTTGTAAGAATTTTAGCATATTAAAAAAGCTGCAACTGCCTTAGGGTTGCCATATATGTAATTTATTTGGACTTTTTTATCCATCTTATGTAACCTAGCATATTTAACAAAGGTGTTGTGGCCTATTAAAATATTCCAGTCCCCCAGTTGCTTTCTTGCAAAATAAAATGTGTTGCAATATCACAGCTCAGCCAATTTCTCCAACTGAAATCTTAGTTGAAAGTATAAGTGAAAACACCTAAGTGCTAATCACTACAAAGCACGATAGACTCACTCTAAAGTGGTGGAAAGATTTCTGGTCAGGACACAAAGACGGACTTTATTGCCACAGTGACAAGGGCTTGGATGCCATTGACTCACTTCTGTGTTGGAACATGAGAAGGGAAAAGAAGAAGCCAATAGAGGAAATGACAAAAAAATAGTAGAAGAGCCTGGCTACTCACGGCAGCAGCTGATGCTGACAATTCCTTCTAGAAGCAAGGTTTCTGCCATCACTGCCCAACTGTTTAAAGCAAGGCACCATGCCACACCATCACCTGCCTCCAGAGCAGCATCAGCCACCAGATGGCCTTTCCAGGACATTGCTGCAGACCACGGTCATTTTGTGGCTGCCAGCCCTCTCCCTTCTCAGAAAACCACATACCTTGTCTTTAGAGCTGGCTCTACTCCCTTTGCTTAGGAATTGGAAATGGGTCACTGCAGGGCAGGTAGACAGACAGAAAACATTAATTCATTTAAATAAAGCAGCTGTTTGCTTCGAAGCATCAGGCTTGGTCACCTTATGAACTCAGTGCCGTGTAGAGTTTCAAATGATGCCTGCCTTTGCAGCCCACACCTGCTAAAGCTGATGGCTCCATTGCCAGGATTTCAGTTCTCCATTCCCCAGCAAATGTGCTTGGCTCCACATTTCCATCTTCACTTTTCAGTGTACATTTATGTTTGTTCCCATCTGTGATGGAACTAGATTTCATTGCAGAGGACAATGACTTCCATAAAGTGGAAATATTTCTCAATTTGATTAATTATCTATTCACTCACAGGCTTTTTCCAGATGGCCTCCAATCTGCAAGATCATCAAGAGCTTTCCCTTTAAACCTTAAGTACACTATAGCTAAGAAGGCAGTCTCCTTTCCCTGGAAATATCAGACCCAGATGCCTACTTTTCGGGCATTTTTCTTTAAGTTTTACATGGTGATACTTGTTCACACTAATGATGTATGTCAGGCACACAAAGCTGCAAGCTTTAGGTCATTTAATGCAGCAATTCTGAAATATTTTGTCTTGCCAACCTCTTATAATTAGATCATGATAATTACATTTATGTAAAGAGTAAATCACATCTTCAGTCTTTATCACTTTATTACTAACCATTCTGTCTTTGTTTTCTTCCCGCCACAGAAATTTAATTGACTCAGCAGAAATCATTTCATTTTCCTGATGTAAGCCATTTTATCTGTTTTATAGGTTCATATGCTCTGACTTATGGATATCTATATTGTTATGATCCATATGAATTGTGAGCCTGAGTATATCATGATGATGTCCTTGGTTTTTTTGAAGGTGTGATAAAGGGGCGGAATATATAATTTAACTGCACAGCCTAGAAGCAGGAATAAAATGAGCACTTCCCACTGATTATATCCTCTGACCTAACACTGCCTGTCAAATACACCCATCCTTGTAAATATTTTCTATCTCTAGTACTGTTGAACACTTGGATGCATTAGAAATAATAAAGGTATGTGTTGAGCACAGATCCACAGGAAGCACTTAAGGCATGTCGACAGTTTAAGCTGATTTCTGTCATATACCAACAAAACAAGTCTCTTTTACTAAGAACTGTGTCTTTCTGGTACATTTGTTATTCAGTGCACATTCTTGAATATTTAATTACACACACAAATACAAAGAGTTTAAAAGAAGCAGAAAAACAAAACACCTTTCTACTACTACACGTCAACCAGCTGTTTCTCCATCTGGTGCGTTCTGTCTGCTTCATCATAGTTCCAACCATATTTACCTGAGCCCTGACTTTACTGAGGTTCCTGAAAACCCGTTTGTTATTGAGGACTTGTGCATGGTGTTATCTTCATATCTGCTTATGCTATACAATTTCTCAGATAAAATATGACTTTGAACATGTGTGCTTGTTAGCTTAAGAGTGTATTAGTCTCCTTTTTTTTTCTTATAAAGATCAAACCCTAGTACTGTGATAAAAAAAATCCCACTGACACCAAAACATTCAGAAATATGCAATGAAAATAGCTTTAACTGTTTTTATGTATGCATCCATAGAAAAATATTATTTGATGCTAATATTATGAATGCATCTTGAAAGTTGGGAGAAACAGTTAAAAGGCTATGCAGTATTAGAGGTACTGAGATGGAAATGGAGATAGAGAAATGTTTTCAGAATCATGCTTCTGTGGCAGACACCACAAAGAATTTGGTACCTTGGACCCTTGGACCCTGGTGACATACCATGGCTCTGCTTCCCTCCCCACCCTCCAGCATTGCAACCGAAATCAGATCTGAAGAGGCAAAGGAATCTTCAGCAGCAGGCTGGCCAACCTGCTGAGGCAAGCTTTAAACTGATGGATTTGAGGGTACTCTGGACCCAAAGTGGCTGCACTTGTGCCATTGCAACCAACTGGGGAAAAAGCCAGGCCAACCAGAGCAGCAACAAATGTTCCTTAGCTGCTTCCCAGGATGAGGACCAGAAGACAACCACCTCAAGTGTATGTGTACAATGCACACATCCTGGGGACCAAACAGGAGGAACTGGAGCTCTGCACCCACTCCAAGTCACACAATCATAGGGATAACTGAAGCATGGTGGAACAACTCCTATGACAGGAGGATCGTGGTGGATGGATAGGCTGTAAAGACAGGAGGAAGAGGAGGAGTCATCACTCTCTCTGTTAAGGAGAACTTGATCGCACAGCATTCAACAATGGAAATTTTAGAATTCCTATTTAATGCCTCTGAATCAAGATCAGAGGGGTTCTCTCCAAAAAGGATCTTATAGTAGGCACCTGCTATCAATCTCAAAACCGAGATGATAAGGCCAATGAAGCAATATTTGGGTCGCTTAAGAAAGCTTCAGGTCAACAGAACATGGTTCTTATGGGTGACTTCAACTAGACAGACTTTTGTTGGAAGAACAATACAGAAACTCGCACGACATCCATCAAGTTCCTGGAATGTGTAGAGGACTGCTTCCTCATACAGATGTCAGATGTGCCAACTAGGAATGAGGCCCTACTGTACTTGCTACTCACTAACCAAGGTGCACTATTATTATGAATTTCCATGTCACATCACCTCTTTTCATGAAAAAGGACACACTTGTATAGGGGGATATCTGGTAAACTCAACCTCATCAATAGTAAACTGTTTCCACTGTAACATTTTTCTACTAAAATTTTAAAGAAGCCTAATTGTCACCTCACCTGAATGAATATTTGTTTTGATTTGTCATGATGGAATATATAGACTGAAGTTAGTTGGAACTATAAACATTCAGTAGATATGAAAACCTTTCTTTTAAGTGAGTACCTTTAGGAAAATTATGACTTACCAGTTAACCACATCTGCACGTAATACCCACTGAAATAACTAAAAACATCTTGCAGTGATTTCAACAGTCTGATCTCTAATTTTTTTCTGTGGATGTGCATGTAGGCAGGCATAAGTATATCTGTACATTTACATTTTTGTGTTTTAAAAAATACTTATATAAAGGCCAAACCAGTCTGCTATACCACTGATGATGATAAGTTTATTTTCCCAAACGTTCTCAGATTTGATTTACTGAAATAAGGCAAACAGGACATACTATTCTAATGTAAAGTCTTTATTTCATATCTGCAGCTTGACAGGTCCACAAAAAAATACATTAAATCCAAAGGCTGAAGTGAATCCTCAAAATGAAAACTTGAAAGAGAAAACAATTAGAAACCTCATCATATAATTGCTGCGCAGGTTCCACACAAGAAATAAAATGAAATACAGGAAGATAAACCAATGACTCATCCTGTAAAAACATGTATTGGTAGATTTTCTGTGGCAAAGGAACCAGAGAATGGTTGGGATTATTTTAATAAAGCAAATTTTAACACTGAGAATGAATGTAGACTTGTGTTTATTATACACAAAAATCCATAGTTATTTAATGAAGTTGGGATAAAGAATATACACTATGATATTGAATAAACTCCCCTGCACATCCTTACAGTTGGAATTTGCAGATTTTCCTTTCTCTTCCAATCTTCTTCAACCTTTTAGTGGTCATTATCTAGAATTTCATTTTCTCATGTAAATTGTTTGCTAGAAACTCATATACTTGCCCATACCCACAGGTTGGGTGGGTCCAGTCTCCAAGAAAAATACATAGCAGTTACAGAAGATAAAAAACTTACGTTTTGTGGCATTTCACTATTCTTCAATACAAAACAAACTTTACATGAATCCTTGCATTTTCCTCTGGATACTTAGTAAAATCAGCAACTAAACATCACTTTTTTTAACTATTTCTGCAGTGTTCCCTCTTTGAATTTTGACACAAACTGGCTGTGGGCTCTTCAATGTTGAGGGGGACAAGCAAACTGTCACCAAGATTGGCTCAAATTTTGAATTAATATAAGGAAAGAACTGCCACATGAGCAGTATCATAAGAGAGAAAAATAACTGGTGAAGATGAATACAATATATATTTGCTTCCTAGGACCCTGCTAGCTGTACTCATAGAACTCTATCCCCCAAAATTCTCAGGAAGTTAGTATAGGAAATGTATCTCAAAAATCCACCCACAAGTTGTTTCCTTCACATTTATTTGCATCCCGGGTGTATTCTTTATAATTCCATTACCTTTGTCTATTGCAGGCTTAAACTGACATTATTCTGTATGCGTAGTATTTATATTCATACTTCCTTTCCAAAAACTACCTTATTCGTCAAGGCTTGTTACAACATTTTGAGAAATAAAGAAGCCCAGAAATGTAAAGTAAGTATTTACTTTTGAATGCAGTGATTCTAAAATTCTAATACCTGAAAGATGGGAATCTGGTAAATGGGAAATCAGTTATAAAAAGATTTATTTACATTGTAAGTAGTAAAGGGGATGAGAAATGTATAATGAATAACTGTAAAAAATGGCTAGTATTTATTTACTTTCATAGAAGAAAATCAATAGACACAGGAAGGGATTCAAAATTTTAGAAACAGAAATCTTAAGTTTGCTTATTTAATTTTGTCTAAATTTTCAAACCCCCAAAATTTCCAAGAGATGGCTATCTTGTCACTAGCTCCAATGGGCTTAGCTGTTTTATGAGTTTACCTGTAACACACGTGACATTTTTTGGTAGCACCATGAGACAACAAAATGATCAAATTTCCAGAATTCTTGGGTTAATGGAGGAAATCATGAAAACCTGCTGTTTCTATCTTTGCTTTAGATTTCAGACTGTGTCTCCCTTCCAACCTAACAGTCTATTAAGGTTTTTATATTTTAATTAATAAATTTTGTCTCATAAAATTATTACAGTTAATGTAAATATTAGACATCAAGATCTACTCATTTCCTTCTTTCTAAAAAGGTTAAGTCCCCACAATATTAAATGTCAAAGTCTTTTCTTAAAACGAGCTCGAAAGCTTGGTCTTCAACTATATGAAATCAGAATAAGATCCTTAATATTTTTTTGTGTTCCCATTAAACTCACAGATAATATTGAGATAGGAGCAGAGCCAGAGCACGAGGCATCTTTCTCTCTTCTTGGGAAATTGTTTTCTGCACTTTTGCACTGCTGACATCCTCAAAAGGATGCCTTGTAACCCAGTGCGCAAAGGTGAAATCCTTCGCAGCAGAACTACAGTCAGGGAGGTTCACGTGTGCTGTTCATCAAGGGTGAATACTGAAAATACTTACCCTGGAGGTAGCAGTAAGTTAGTGTATATCTTAAATAGCCTACAAAGTGAGCAATAATGCCTAATAGCAGTTACTGTTCTGTACCTGATCTTCCCTTCAGTGCAATTAATTGGAAATCTTTCTCTGTCTTGAACAGTACCAGTCCTGGATCCTGCAGTCTCTAAAACAACCTGCTGTAAAATACTTCCTAATTTCTTTCTCATCAGTGGGAACATACAAATATTAGTCCTGAATGTTTCACCTGAGTGATTTTGTTCAGTTCTGCTACACTAAAATTAAAGGGATTGTTTATCTATGAAGTCAACCTGAGATTTGACTAGCTCTAGCTGACAATCAGTTTTCAAAGGTGGAAGAGTACCACATTATACAAATACAGTTGAACCTTTTAGGATCACACGCCAATGGGAACTAGGTATCATGGGTTTTTACAGGAGTTTTATGCGAGTACATTTGAAATCATTAGAATGGGGTTTTTTTTGATAACTGAGATACGCATGAGTAAAGAAGATTCACAGAACAAAAATAAGATTAAAAAAACCCAATCAAACAAACAAAAACCAACAAAAAAAAAAGACTACATGTAAATGCCCCCAGTGAGAGTTTCACTCCCCAGCATAATGGATGTTATTCTCTCAGTGACTCCTTGTAAAATGGCTGCTCCGGGCAGAAACCCGATGCAAAATACATGCCATAATCTAGCCTCCATTAGTTAGATCATTAGCAGATTTTGTAAACACTAGCTGTAAACATATTTATGAGGTTCTTTATTCCCTGCTATTGCTTAAAAAAAAAAAAAAATAGAAAAAGAAAAAAAAAGATTTTATTAATGTATTCCACCAGTAAACATCTTTTTAAATGTATGAAACTTCTGTTCAAAAGAAAATACAAGTATTGCAAAAACTTTTGTTAAGTTAGGCAATAACACCCTATTTACACTGTTTCTTTTACTTAAAGCCAGGACCAAAATACTTGTGGTCTATACAAGTGCTTTCAACATTTCACACTTAGTAAAATGGGGTGAGAATGTAAACAAGCATATCTAAATTAGTATTGTGAACTTACTAGTTTGTATATTTTGCAAGTTTGTTTGAATTTGTTGCTTTGAACTAGAATGGCATGATTTATATTGAAGAACCCCCTCAAAAATATTCTTTGTGAAGTGCTTCCAACATCAGAAAAAAATACTCCACTCCCTCTCACCCTTGTCTTAGATACATTACAATATTTTGTACCTTCTCCTCCTTATCCAGCTGATCTATTATCTTGAGGGGATTGCATTTCTGAAAAGCTGAAAGAAACATTCATACATCACCCACAGGTCACAAAGTTCGCATTCAATGTATATGAAGTGCTTAATTTCGTGCTCTACAAAATATCACAGCTTCCTTATCACCCCGTTCCACCTTCTCCACCCCTGTTTCTTCTCTCACTGAGATATCCGTACAAGGTTAAAGAGACAAGGTCAAAAAGTACTAAACAGTAGACAGTCCTCTACCAAACAGAAAACAAGTAGTCTTATCCCCAGCTAATTCTGAAATCTGGGCAGGTGGTTAGTCCTGTAAGGGGCTGGATCTGCAGAGAGTGCAAATCAGTGTCACTTCACTGGAATACAATTAGACCAACTTCACACCACCTAAGAATATGCTTTGGGATTTAGTTTAGCTAATGCCAGAGCTAAGAAAAAGCAATCCTTGATTCTTAAAACCAAGGTCAACTTAGGCAAGCGGTAAGTTATTACTTGCTCTCTTTGTTTATCATTCACAGTGTTGTTATTTTATCTTTTATTAAGAAAGGAAAGATAAGTGTTTTAAGGTGTATCTTTCAATGCTTAAAGCATTTTATAGGCCTGTGTAGACAACTGATGCTATCGTCAAAGTCAATAATAAGAACATGTACTCTGTAAATTGTATTTTATTCTCACAGTTTAAGGATTTTAGTATTTTTTTAATAGCTGTGGGGATTCATAATGCAGGTATATGAAAATTAGAATTTCTTCTTATTTTGCAAACATTTTATTATGCATGCTATAGGCAAGCTAGAAATGATAGATACAGCAGTGATTAGGAAGGGATATATTATTGCCATATTATAATGCACAAACAAGTTTTATGTTTTTCTGCATAGTACTAGAAGCTCAAATTTATTGAGTCACAGAATCTTATCATCACTCAGCTTTTAAATTAAGGCAGCATTCATTGATTTATATCAGACATAAAGCAGTTCCCTTGTCACAATTCTTTCTGATACCCGGAGTATAATTCCAATAAAGTATGAGAGTGTGCAATAGGGTCATTAAGAATTATTTGCATGCATGTCAAAAGAAAAGCAAAAAATGTTCATTTTTACTGCTAACCTCTTCAAAGTGGCAGCTTCTTATTATCTCTTATTATGTACTAAAAAATATTCAACAAATATGATTGAACAATTTTTGACTTTATAGGGTTTACAGATAAAATGTAAATGCAATATACCTAAAAGTTAGAAACACATTTATGAGAAAGGGATGCAATCATATCTTCTCTTGTTAAATATGACAGGGTAAAGAAGATCATGACAGAGACTACTGTGATAGCTAAAAATTCACTCACTTGTCTGACTAGTAATAAGTAGGCATCTTATCCTATTTTCTAAAAGTAGTGAACAAATGCCCGGGCAGTAAGTTTTAAAAATAGGTTAAAGTGTGTGGTTAATTAATTTTCACTATTTTTGAGGCTGCAGGTTGCATGTACGGGCATTCTTGTGAGCTGTATTTGTCCCCATGAAGAAAGCTTGCAGATCTCGGTTACTGTGTATATGTATACATATTTTTGATTATACTTCATATTTACTGGGATCCTCATATTCACGAAGAATAGCGAACATTTTCAGAGGTGCTGTAGTAAATAGCACCTGTAGAAAAAGCATCATTGTTTGCTCCTATACTTATAATGCTCCTTCAACACCACCTCCCCCCATCCAAACTAATAACCAAAGCAAAACAATCACTCATTTGAAACTGTTCAGAATGCCGGAAAAGACCTCCCAGGTCATCAAGCCCAAGTTTGACCGAAACCCACCATGCCGACTAACCCATATCACGAACTGCATTTGTCTTCTGAACACTTCCAGGGATGGTAACTTCACTTCACTGTCCCCTTCCAATGTTTAACCACTCTTTCAGTGAAGAAATTTTTCTTAACGTCTAACCTGAACCCCACCTTGGCTCAGCTTGAGGCTGTTTCCCCTTGACACTTTACAATATAACCAGCAGTCAATTTTAAAAATTACAGCCCACCAATGCTAAAATACTTCCTCATGATAAATAAATGACTCCTAGAAAATCAGAGAGCCCATTAAATGAATATATTCTAGTTTTTAAATAAAACAAAACAAAGCAATATAGAATATGATTTTGATATTGCATTTGTAAACTTTTGATATGAGGCTTGCTGCTATTGTTTCAAATAACCCAGGTACCATATATGTAAATGCCATACAAAATGGACTCCAGTTAATTTCTAAGAGGGGCCAAAATACTCTCTCTTGTTGAAGAAAAGTGCATGTGAAAAAAACCATCTGCATTGGGGATTTTTTTCCCTGGTAATTTGATTTGACATTGTCCTGGGTGCTTGCTATTATTTCTTATTTCAGTTGTCCCCAGTTTTCATGAAGGAATCATCATCTCTGTCATTTAATGCACTGGCCATCCATAAACATGAATGGGGATAATTTAATGAATATTCTGATGCTAGGTGGATTGTAGTGGTGAAACTGAACAGAACAGAGTAGGAATCAGATCAATAGAGTTGCAAACACTAAAAAGAAAGAAATTGCTTGACAGTTACAGTGCTAAGCTCTTCTAAGTTTTATTTTGTAAAACACTCTTCATGCTATTTCAATTAATAAAACTGTTACCTACGATTTCATTAAATAAAATCCATATGTCTATTATTCACGTTGAAAAATGGTGGAAGTCCCTTAAATAATGTAACAACTTGAATAGAATAAGAAAAAAGTATCAGAAATGCTCTATCTGTAATGATTTTATTAGCTCTTCTATTTCTTTTCAAAGTCAGTTCTGTTAGTTTATCCTGCATGGGGAACAGTATTTAAATTAACTTAGCTGTCTTTGCACGAAAGATGATGTGAGATGATTATGTGAGCTTTTCAGCTTTCCAGCAGACTGGCAATAACAAAACCAGCAACATTGTTTATATCTTAGTAATGACATATCTCTTTCTGTAATCAATATTCGCTCATTGCTTCATTTCAAAAGAGCCCTCTTTCTTAGGACTGCTTAGAGATGAGCCATGAAGGAGTTGGAGAGGTGCTATATTATACCAAAGGAGAGAGAGAGCTGCACTATGTTATACCTCAGATTCTTGGTGTTTCAGCTAAAATTGTCTTTTATTCTTTTGGGTGGAAGTTAAATTGCCATGGTGTATTGTCTTGAGTTATAAGTAAGTGTATGGGCAGTCTTTTATAGAACATCTTTCTAACACTAAGACATTTGTATGTCACAATTAATGACCTGGAGTCAAGCTGAGTTTCACTGGTTTTCCTCCAACAATCTGGAAAAAAATTCAAAGTACCTCACGATAAATTATTAAACTCCAAGGCTAAGTCTAAAGCAGAGTTACTGGCAGATGCCATCCTGATTTACCTGACATTAAGATGAACATGCAAAAAGATTAATAGAATAAAAACCTTTTTCATCACAAGGCTAACTCCACTCTTTGCTAATGCTCCTGGAGTTTGCTAATGCTCCTGGAGTTTGACTTAGCTAATATACAGCATCTGGATAACTTATTATCTAGGGTATAAATTTTTGATATTGGACCTGATTTGACTTTTGCTCCACCACACTCATTTGCGGACACTAGTGGAAATCACACCCAATGCTTCTTAATAATGGTGTTTATTATTTTCAAATAAACCACTGCTGATCAAATTGGCAACAGATCTAATTTTCCTTAGCACATTTCTAACATTATGAGCAAAATAATAGAATAAATCATTATTAAATTACATGATTTAAAGCAAGCACTTTATTCCATTGTTCTGTGCACCTAAATAGACTCATATATTTTCCAAGTTTTATTGGAATTTCTTTTAAACCAGTTTTAACTCTACACTTGTTTCTTCACCTAGAGGACTTCAAAATGACAAAAAACCTCAAAATGCACAAAATGCCTAAGTGCTTTAAATTCTGATACACTTCAAACACAGCAATGCCTGTATTTACTGTCTCAATTTTTTTTACCTGTTCTGAACATTTTACTGACAATTTTAAAGATAGGATTTAGAGAATTAAGTAAAATATATGCCGTAAAGCCCAATTCAATTTCCTAAGTTGCACAGAATACTACCCTACTATTTAATAAAATATCATATTGTGTTTGTCATAGGGAGCAGAAGTGACAGGAGAAATATTTTGCTTCATTTCAGCACAGACCATACAAACCTAATTAAGATAAATATTCTTCTTAAATTAAGTTCATAACAAGATTTTTCACTGGCAGTTAAGACAATATGTAGACAGTATGCATCACAGAAAATATTTGCTGAAACTACTCAAGGTTTTATTTATCTTTGGATAATTTACGTATCATTTGGTCTATGTTATGTTCACATACAGTAACAGGAATCCATGTTATATGAGGGTTTACTCATCAAGTCATTTACAGTTACTCTTCACATGGTGTATTCATCTGTTCAGGTGAACTCTTCACTCAAGATTCATATCTGACAAAATATAGATTGGTAATTGACAACCATGACATGTCTTTCACACAAATTGGGTGACTCTCCCTTGGTAACAGTTTAATGAAAGCTAAAAAGGATGACACTGAAGAACTTCCACAGTTTGTGGTTTTGCACGAGAAGTGTAAGTGAATATAACAGTCTGTGATCTTTCTCGAATTATTTTTACAACTTTAGGTGAATCACTGTATCACTGTAGGTGGTTTAGTACAGTTACAATAGGAATCAAGAAATAATTTTAGTTATTTTGAGTATGGCAAAAATAATTTTGACAGGAAACTTATGTCAATAATAACCTAAGATTTTGTATTTAAGATTTCTCCTGATGACAGAATTATGTCTTTCCCATATTTTGAAATATGGGAAACATATTTCAAAAACTCAAACAATTGAAAAAAAATCCCAAACCATAACTCACTTTTTCTTTTATTTTAATGCCTACCTAGGAGGTTAGAAGTTAAAAACCAGGCATGATTTTTATTTCTCCCTGCTAGATACAATTGCAGATTTAGAGACCTGCATGCTTTCCTTTTACAGACAACACTTCAACTCTGTCAATACACAGAATCCTGAAAGCAATGAAAGAATTAAGAAAAGGAAAAAAAAAAAAGGAGAAAGGAAGCTGGACAGCTGTTATTTTTAGTTAAGGATATTATAGTTTATAAAGAAAGCTCCCAGAGAAGAATGCAATGTTTATGTGCACATTCCTTACAGATGATAGTCATTAAAGAGAGGCTTTGTGGTTAACCCCTGTCAATGGGAATGTATGGATTCTGGTAGGAAAAAGAATTATATGCTACCACAATTTGTAGGAAAGTTTTATTTTTAAGTATTGACTACATGGTTATGAAAAAAGATGTTTGAGGAGAGCAGTAGGGAAGTGAGAATTTGTTCTTGCTCCTCTTCAAATCAGTAGATGAAATAAGCCTCTCTGATTTAATAGAGGAAAATCTAGTTTAGGAAATTTTATGTTAAAGGTAGAGAGCCTTTTCTAATTTTATATTCAATTTACAGTACATTTCTATAGCATGACCTTAGGATACCTTTTAAAAAAATTAAATTCAATTAATTTTAAATGTTTTACAGCAGCTTCTCTAGGTCAGAAAGATATTTTGGTAAATATCAGATGTTTGACTATTATGATTCCACTAGGGTTTACTTTGTATCAACAGCTTAATAAATTATTTTGTAAGAGAAGCCAAAGCAGACACATAAAATTATTTAAAATTGTAGAATAATAATCACTACTGTCTCAAGTAAATCATAATATTACAGAGGAAATGTTTTCCTCCTCTATTTGATGGATTGACTTTCTGAAGAAAAAATAAAATAGAATCATTGAATGAATGACAGAATCATGGAAAGAACCCGCTTTGGGGTTTTCGTAAAAAATTTTACTTTCCAGCAGTCATATAGCCCTTCTGTCACTTCAATTAGGGTGAAACACCATGAAACAATTTGCACAGTATTCCACATGTTATTGTACGTTGACACACCTCCCCCAGAAGTCTGAACACATACCTAATCTTAATCAGATGGTAATAAGCTTTAAAGAGAAAGAAGCTGATATATGAAGTTTAATCTCTTATGCCTTAATAAGGACAATCAGGGCTAAGTTTCAAAGAGAAGTTTTAAAAAGCCATGTATTAAACTGCAGTGTGGCTGAAACAGTCATTTTTGCAGAAAAAAGTATGAGATAGACAAATATATGCATGCATAAATCCAACTATTTTGTAGGATATAAACAAATAACTCGTCCAGTTTTATTTGCATTTGATATTGCATAACAGCAGAAATCATGCATGAGCTGAATTTCAAAAAAGCACATTCCAAGAGAAAACCTAAGTTTCTGCTTTTTAAAATTATTAGAATATCTCTGAAGAATCATCTAATGTTCTAGGATTCTCAATTAAGTGGGTTACATTCTGAAATGTTCCTAAGTTAATTGTCCCATTCTCATTGAAATCAATAGCAATCAGTGCTGAGTCTGTACAAAAGACTCAGCCTTATTTAGGCAATTGTTTGGTTTTAGGTGCTTTCTTCACTGAAAGGATAGTTAAGCATTGGAATGGTCCAGGCAAGTAGGAGAGTCACCATCCTAGGAATTGTTCAAGAAATGACCGGATGTGGTGCTTAGTGCCATGGCCCAGCTGACAAAGTGGTGATTGGTCAAAGATTGGACTCAGAGATCTTGGAGGTCTTTTCCCACCTTAATGACTCTATGATTCTATGATCCCCAGCTACCAAGTGTAGCCTCTTCACCTGCTGTGGGAGGAACTGCTTGTCTGAAGTTAATTGGGATATCTTTGATACAGCATGGCACAATGTGGCGTAGAAACATCCTGCTGTAAAGCAGCACACGGGGAAGCGACCTGCTGCTGGGGATCTCACTGCTGGTGTTCTGGAGCATATACAATAGATCTTTTCATTTTTCAAGATCACATTAGGTTAAAGAAACTAAATATACAATGGGTTTCAATCCAGTTAGTGTTACAGCTTTGCATGCAGGGTTGATATGGGCCCAGATCCTCAGTTGTTATTAAGTGGGTATCGGTGGAGCAACATGAACTCGAAGACACCTTGATTTATACTTGAAGTATGCTTGGTTTTGGGTTGATTGTTCGGGGTTTTTTGTTTGGTTTCTGAGGGGTTTTTGTGTTGTTGTTTGGGTTGGTTTTGTCGGATTTTTTTAGTTGGTTCTTTTGGGGGGGAGAGTTGTCTTTCTTGTTACTTTTCCCATAATCTGTGGTTTTCATATCTTTAGTCTGCCCATCTGCCCAGCCTTCTCTTTACCTATTCACCTACGTTTGGGCACTACATGTTGTTGCAGGATGTGAATTAACTTCATATTTGAACCTCGAAAGGTAATAATCCCATTTTGCAAGACTTTGTTTAGACCTCATCTAAAATCAGCAAGAGCAGGATATGTAAGACTGGAAAAAAGACTTAATGAGGACAGACTTAATAATATACAACTACATGAAGGGTTAGTGGGGGAAGTGAAGATATGAACCAAGAATGAACTTGCTTTCATTGCTGTATTCAAATATAAATTATGTGCATAAGCTAAAATGATGAACACAGACATGAAAGGGGAAGAAAAAGGGAAGCGTTTAAAGTTTGTTGAGACAGAAAGAGATTACTCAAAATTTTGCATACAACACTTATTATTCTTACTCAAGACATGAAATAACTGTATTGTGTCAGTTCCTCCTTACATAAAATAGGAAAATGCTGAGAGATGGGAAGGAAAAGCCTGGTAAAAAACATTCTTCAGTTACAAATGTAGCACTGGATTACACGGTGTCACAGCTTAAAACATAAGAATTATTTCAAACTCTATCTGCAGTTTCTAAAAGGCCTTTAACTGTATTATCACCACCAGACAAATCACGTCTTTTTCTTGCTAACTGGAAGATGCAACTTTATAACTGAATTAAAAAGCTACTGTGAAACAATGATCCAGAGCACTGTCTGAAAGCATTTGTTAGGATAGTCTTTCATTCTGTGATTGTAGATGTTCAGGGCACAGTTTTTGACAGGGACTAATGGAAAATTGCATTTTGATGGCTAAAGATAGTTACAAAAACAAGAGAAAAATTTGAAATGTCTTTATTTTGCAATATATCACAGTGCTTTGTAGTGGGAAAGAGCAGCTTTTAAAATAGTAAGATGTAGATGAAGGTGTGTACTCTTACCACCTCCTCTCTTAGAAGGTGGAGCAGAATGATAGCAGGGAATTTGAAAACTTGAAAATTAGCTAAGAAAGGATGAAGAAATGTTCTTCCCCAGAGAAAGCAGCCGATGTCAAAGGAGGTATCTGTCATTTTACACCTGAGTAGTAATTAACCACCTCTTAGTCCCTACAACCATACTTGCAGGTTAATCAGATTTGCAAGTCCTGGACTTCTCACTTTTTGCTAACTTCTTCTATAACCAATGTTGCTACTAAGCACAGATTCCAATTCTTGGATTCCTTGTCTTGTTTACCCAACCTTGTATTCAATTTTCAGAGCGGTCTCTGTCTGGAAATATAAAGAACATGCCTTACATCTTTCCCTCACAATGCACTTTATTTACTGTAAGGAATTTCACTAGTGTTCCCTTTCTGAACAAAAAGAAATAAACAAATATTTATATATCTATATAGCTCTTTACTTAAATATACACATATATGAAGATATATTTATATAGTACAACACATACATAAAGCATTTCTCATAATCTAACATCAACCAGAGAGAAGGAGATACAACTAAAACTAACAAAGCAGATCACTCACTTCACTTCTCATACTGAGGAATAGCATGGTTTGATAACAACAGAGCAGTGGTGGAACTATACTGGAAAACAAAGACTATAAATTAGACTAGGTGTTTCAGAGACTGGCAAGGGACTGAGCAGTAATCTAAGTTTTGATGGACCCGACCCATGCAGTCTCTCACAGATCTCAGCAATGGAAAATGTTCCCATTCAGGGTCTCTGTGGCTTTTCATGCAGCTCAGATGCTGAAGAATATGAAATAGGACTAAGATGTGCTTCTCCAGTTTTCTTACAGTTCTACGTTTTTTTCTCTTCTGATGTCCCCAGACAATTCAGGACAAAAAGAAGCCAGTTCCCACTCAGGCACATTGTAGAGAGACATTGTCTCTGAAGTTCTGCTACCACACAATGATCCCTTCTTTATTCACTGCAATTTGAGGAGATCACTGTGGCAAATGTGGGAGATCTTGAGCACTGGAAAGCGTGCAGATAAAAGGAAAGGAAGACAGATCCAGATGATACACAGCTTTTATAAAATACCCATTAAATGAAAACATTTTTCTAAAAATCCCTAATGTAAAGCCAGATTATACCACACAGTTTAGACATTTGAATCTAAAGAAAAAGTAGAGAAAGGTCATCTAAAATCAGTTGAAAATAGGAAACAAAACAAAACAAATAAGCAAACAAAAAAATCTCTTATTCAACCTTCTGTAAACAATGTGAGACCAAAGACTGTAAACTCTTGATTTTATAAACCTGAGCTACAAAGCAAGGGCCAAGTTATTGGTATGTCACTTCTCTTTGAAATTAATTTTATTCTGCAGTTCAGGACAATTAAATCTTTGCCTTTAAGACACCAGTGGAATGGAATGGGAGTTATTTGCTTTTTTTTTTCCTCCCCCCTCAATGACATCTCTTCAGTAGCAGACAGGAATTTGCCCTCTGTTTTCAGTTTGTATAACATCATACTGTGGTTAAATAACCTACAGGGTGAAATTCAACCTGATGTAGCTTCAGTTCCTTCAGGAAAATACAGCTCTATTTTCCTTAGCAAGTTACTCTTCTGAGGTTTGATATAACATCTGAAATATTGCATTTTAAGGATCAAAGGAAATGTCACCCATGGGGTACAGTGATGCTGAAAAATACAGTAGCCACAGCTCCTCACAGAGGAACAAAGTTTAAATAAAGATACAACAAACCCAACAATGCTGGGTCACAGAACACTGAGAAAAGTCAAGCAAACACACGTGGGTTATGCTCCACTTACAGTCCTACACAGTACACCCAGTAAACATCCTTTGAACAACAATAACTTTAGTCTGCTTTTCTAAATGTTCAATGTATGTATTTTCTTCAGACAGAAGCATATAAACAGGGCTTGTTTTTTTCTCTTAAGAGTTGCTTTTTTTTCTCTGCTGTCTATCTATATCATTTCTATGCACAAGCTGTGTTTCAAAGGTAAATTCAAGTAAGGAGGACTAATTAGTCAAATTTCTAAAAGGGTTAAGCCAATCCACATAAGTCTCAAGTACAGGTGGATAGGGCAGTCCTAGAATGTAAAGATGGAAATCAAATTAAAAAAAAAAAAAAACAAACAGAATATAACTTTTGGGACTTCTTATCTTAAAAGAACTGTGCAAGCAGTACAAAATTTTTACAAAAGATTGGTTTTTTCACAGCAAAGGATGTAACCAATGAATGCATCAATGCTTTGCTTTTGTGTTATCCAATGTCAAACCTAACTTCTGCTACTGTATCCCTTGTTCAGAGGAACAGTGTGTGGATCTGTAGCTTGAAAACAGTTGACATAAGCAGAATGCTGTTTGCAAGTCTGCTTGGTCAGTATTCTCATATTATTCACAATAGGCACTTAGGTTACTTGGTGGTTTTTTGCATCTTGCTGGATGATTTGAATTTGTTTTAAACAGTAGGATAATAATAAACAACAGGCAGTAATTAAGAGCAAATGCTGTTTTATCTACTACTTCTTTTAAATGTGAAAATCAGATATGTTTGAACTAATTTGTATTTTGAAGACTTAATGAGTTGCTTGGATTCCAACTACACATTTTTACCTGAGGAGAAAGAATATATTGACTAGTCTTCGGGAAATATTTATGCCTACTTAGAATTAAACTATAGATAGAAAGTCTACAGATCTTAGTATTTGTACAAGAGAAGCATTCATTTTTCTGGCATTCATTTTTTCCTTCAGAAATCCTCTACTGGGTAGAATCATGTTCTCAAGATACTGTGAAGTGCTTCTCAGAGACACTCTTCACCCTTAAAGATCTTCCTTCTAATTAAACTTTATATTAACAACTGAATGCAGACAGGTTTTCCTGCTTTCAATTATATGAAGTTAGTAATTCACTGGCTATATGCACATTAATTTACCTAGAACTTAATGGAATTTGCCTACCCAGTTTCAATTGATACTCACATTCGCAGAGCTGTGCTGAAACTCCATTCACATTCCATATATTCTTGCCTGGTGAAAAAATAGTTGCACATGCATGTGATTGCCTCTTTGGATCCTTTTCAAAGCCTTCTTTAGGAATCTGAATACGCCCTTCTGTGGGAAAAACTGCAGAAACAAAAAAAAGGAATGAAAAACTCTTTAAGACCATCCTTCCTCCCAGAAATTTCTCAGAACCTGATTGAGGGCTTCAGATATAAGGGATCCTAAAAGAGCAGGAACGATCAAAGCCTCCAGCATCAAAACATTTTGGTTTCACCTTTCACTGCACCTCCTACTTACAGCTATCAGTGTAGAAAGAGTAAAGCACAGAGATGGAGGACATGCAGTTCTGGGAAAGATGTTTAAATGGGTATTCCACCCTGGAGGAAGCCTGGCAGAAAGGTTATCTAAGTTGTACTATTTTTCTGCTTTGATCCCTGCTGGGAAAATACACACCTTTCACTTTCTCAACGTATTCTGTCCAGATAAACTGCAAAGTATCTGCAGCTACAAAAGAATCGTATGCTCTGTATATAGATGCACACAAACATACTCAAACATACTGAGAGCATAAACCGGCAGATACTTATAATGATTCATTCACTGTGAAATCACACTCTGCCAAATCAATGAGTTACTGCTGTGCAACCAAAGGTAAATTTCACTCATCGTGGATGATTAATACCTATTGTGTTTGGCGGGATTATGTCAAAGAGTAAACAAAAATTGTATATTATGCATGAATGATATTGTAAACATCACAGGCTATATTGTGAAGGTTATGTTTAAAAATTTATTTCTGAACCACTGAATTTTGGAAACATTGAAAGAAGTCAAAGTGTGTGGTTACAAGAAAATTGTCGTTAGAAAAGTAGGTTTGTTGTATGCTTCCTGTTATACCTAGACCAAAGAAGCCCATGATGTGCTTCATGATTCTAAATAATACTATGTTTGTCCCCAAGGTGTTCACATATCCCAAGGGAATTGGCAATATAAATCAACCGCTGTGTAGGTGTAAAGAATAATAAATGGATCTTGGTGCACCAGCTCTGCATGTTTTACTGATTGGTATGAGAGCATCTGTACTGACTTATACACGATGCTCAGGGAGGTGCATGTCTGTTCTACCTGCTTATGAGCTGAATTGCTGAAAAGCCTTTGTAAGAAGAGTGCTTCTCAGACCTCACATAGCATAAATAGCTCTGAAGAGGTCAGATATTTAACCTCTTTCCCGATGCTTGAATTGTAGATGTCTGTGTTTTTGCATTTGGAAGGGATAAAGAAAAAAAAACAACTGTTCATCCATTGTTATTAATCATTTACAGTGAAGTAACTATTCCACATTTGTATGAGCTAAATCTAGCCAACGTGCAATTAATTAGATGTGAAGATCAAAGCTGCTTGTTCCTTCTGATGTATTATTTTTATGATATATTTTTTAATGTTCTGTCTTTTTATGCCATCAAAGAATAATAAAATGGTATGTGATGTGATCATAGATGTTCACACTGAGTCAATACAACACATGCAGAAGTTGAAACTAAATGAGAAATTTTGTACTAATTTATTCCTTATGTAATTTACAGAAAATTCTGGTAAAGAAGGTCATTCAGAAGGACATACATTTGTTTCTATGAACTTAGCTCATGGGTTAAAATTGTCAAGGACATTTAAAGGACAAAAGTGCTCAGCATAAAACTTAAATAAACAATTGGATATTCGTGAGATCTGTGTGAGGGTTTTATTTTTTTTTGGTGTTTTTTTTTGTTTGTTTTTGGTTTGGTTTTTTTTTTTTGGGGGGGGGGGGGTTCTTTTGATTTTTGATTTTTTTTTTTTTGGGGGGGGGGGGTTTGGCAAGGGAATCCAAAACATCACAGATTTATTACTTTCCCATCTTTTTAATATCAAAGAAAGGGCACATTGGTCCAAATGGTTCTCATTAAATGCTTGGAATATGATTACAGAAAATCCCTTTGTGGCAGTTCTTGCTTTGCAGGCTTTGGGGGGTGTTTGGGAGGGCAGATGATCCTGGGACTATCTGATTTAAGAGCCATCTCCTTCGACCTTAGTTACTAACAGAAGAATATAAGAATGGTCTTAATGGATCCATCTGGCCCCGTATTCTGTGGTCTAAATGTGAACAATAGAGGTGCCAAAGGAAGAATTAATCAGAATTAATTAAAAAAATTAATATCAGGTAACAGCTGAACAGGTGGCCCCAGAGGGCTGTGAACAGTGGCACAAAGTCCAGCTGGAGGCCAGTCAGGGGATACCTGAGAGCCTGATACTGGCACCATTGCTCTTTAACACGTTCATTAATGACCTGGTCACTCCTCCTGTGAGGAGAGGCTGAGAGCTGGGACTGCTGTACCTGGAGAAGAGTCAGCTCAGGGGGGATCTTATCAGTGTGGGTAAATATATGAGAGGGAAAGAAGATGAGGGAATCTAACTCTCCTCAGTGGTGCCTAGTGAAAGGACAAAAGGCAGTGGGCACAATGTAAACACTTGAAGTGCCCTCCGAGCATAAGAAACACCTTTTTGCTGTGAGAATTGTCTAACACTGACATAGATTGCCCAAAGAGGTCATGGAATCTCCATTGTTGCAGATACTCAAAACTCAACTGCACACAGTGCTGGACAATCAGCTGTAGCTGACCGTGCCTGACCGGGAGGTTTAAGCTAGGTGATTTCACATCCCCTTCAATCACTCTGAGACTCTGTGTGATCCTGTGACAACAGAGACATCTTGGGAAGAATATTAATGTAAGTGAGCACATAGAGATATTTCTCCTGACACTCTATCTTGGGATTTTCGTCAAGGCAGAAGCGGTGTTTTGATATTTAATAGAACAGTCATAAACTTCATAGTTTCCAAGAAAAATGTTCTCTCTTTCTTTATTTCTTCCACCATCCAAGCAATAATTAGTTAACACTCAACCTGTCTGAAGACTCATGAGGTTCATTGATTAATTTCAGCCTAATATTTTTAACATTATCCCTGCAATCTGTGAGTGTGTACAGTATAATATAATTTACACGTATGTATGGATGAGTTCAGGGGCAAGTCACCATTTTCATTAACCTTTTGAATGAGGTCAATTCTTAACTTGCTATGGTGCCTTTGGACACCAATTCCTAATATCTTAGATAAGAGCATGCTAGAAAGCAACACGTAGGAAATCGCACTTGCTTGCTGATATAGCCCGGTTTATTTACTGCATATATTTGTGTTAAGCACACTTAATCTACTAGATCTCTTCAAGGTCTTTTATAGTAAAGCCAAGCTTTATCAACCTGCAAGATTGCAATTTTTTTTCATGTTCTTAGTTTGAGAAAATGTTAATGGAATCTAAAATATTCCCTAGGGATTATTACAGAGTAAGTCTTGAATAGCCCTACCTTGAGGTACAGGTGCTGAGATGGCAGACCAGGTCTGATTTTTGCTGTTCATTATTTGCTTTTTTTGAATTATGTCACCCTTTAAGAATTCAGCCCCCAAACCATAAACTATCAGCATGTTATTGTACTGCAATAGCACATTACTTTCCTAAATGATGGTTGTATGTTTTTCCAAGGCATGAGAGAAAAAAATTTTTAAAAGCCATTCACCAGCTTCACTCTTACATTAAAAAGTAGAGAAAAATGCAGTTGGTTCCAATGTTGTCTACTATAAATGTTAATTATTGTTGTTCCGACTTTCCTGAGTTATTTTGGTGTCTCAGTATTTCACAACTAATAACGTAGGTTATGGCCCTTAGGTGCTTGAATATCAATAGAATTCAGTGACATTTTGACATGAAAGTAATTAAAAAAAAATAGAACCTTGGCATGCTAATAAGAGGTCTTCTTTGTGTTTCTCTTCCTCACAAAAAGGAATATACTAAAATCTTCTAGCCACAAAGTGTTATTACAAAAATAAACACATTGAAGCTTGGAGTAAACAATGGTTATATGATTTGTAAGATGGTAGTTATATAGACTCAGCACTGGATTTTGAGAGAGATCAATGATGTAGGACAGTTCCATGTTAAAAGGACTCATACTAGAAGGGTAGCTTTGCAACATTTTTTACTCCTCTTGTGCAAAGGAAATTAAACTAAAATGAGAACAGCATCAGATATTATGCTACAGAACTGCATTTATTTTATCTAATTATCCAATGAATGTAAAATTTCCATTCTTAAATTTTGCTGCTTATAGTCAGACAAAGAAAATACCCAAATTGTGAGTTTCCCTTTCCCAGGTAACCTTCTGTCCTACATGTTCCCTAAAAACATTCAGGAGTCTTGTATCATGCCCAGACAATTGTTTCATCTGGGTTCAGAGAGCAACGAAGAAGTATGTTTCATGGCCACAGATCTAGGAAAAACAATGTAATGAGAGAGAATTAAATAAAGCAGCTGGAACTGGGCTTCTCAAGAAATTGAGGGTCTTCTTGTTCAGATTGGTCACATCCAAAAAAAAAACTTATCAAAGCAAACAGACTATATCAACCCAGTTGCGATTAGAAGAGCCAAAGGAAAACTGCTTACACAGAGCAATGTAGCGCGTCGCTGGGTCTGCTGACCGCCCGGTGGCCAGGCAGGGCAACGGCTACTCGGCTCCGGTTGCGCGGCCACTCTTCAAGTGGCAGGAAAGGGAGCTCGGTGTAGCCTGCCTTAGCAAGGCTCGNCACAGAGCAAACCATCAATTTCTTAAGACAATAGATGTACCCAGGCTGACCATTTAATCCTTATCAATAACTACATTTCCTATGAGGCCACTGAGCATTAGAGTGGTAGCAGTGAATCCTTGTCCTTGTTTCCTGCATGTTCCCTGGCATGAACCAAAACCATTTGTATTCTGGAATTAGTTGTAAAAGCTTTCCTCACCGGTGTTGCATTCCTCTCAGTTCCTCTCCTTTAAGTCATTCACCTTGATGACAGAAACATGGAGGAAATCATGGAGGGATCCCTTTTTAGCACTTTGGGATAGAGGACCAATTGCAAATTCTATTTAATATATTGTTGCTTTTACGAACACTCTCATATTGTCATCTGGAATCACAATGCAGCACAACACAACAAAAATTATTTCAAAGGACAGACATCCCTTATGTAGTTTCTGGGGTGGAGGGGAAATAAAGAAAGCGAGAGTTTGGTTTTCTTTTTAAAAAATGCATTCCTGACACTTGAACTGCAAGGAGGAGCATACTTGTGTCTGTCTTTCTGCTATTGTGTCTGTTTCAGGATATATATTAACTAGTGAAAGGGTCATCGTGGTATTAAGAAGTCAAACAAAATATTTCTTTAATAACACAATGAACTGCATACATAAATAAACTATGGGGTCTCACTTATACTAGACCATACTACATAGACCAGCTTAAAGAAATACTACAAGATCTTAACCAAACAGAAAAGGAAGTTAAATAAAGCTCAGTCATTGGCTAACTCTTTTTGTTTTTAATAATTCATAGCTGGAAATTTGATAGATGTCTTCTTAACAAATAAATCATGAAAACATTTCCCTTGGGCTTGTATGTGATATTTTTCCCGAATTTACATTAATCAAAAAACACTATCACTTTTTCTATGGTTTAAGACTATGCTAAACATTTTTTGATCTTGAATTTTGTTTAGGGTCCAATTCTGCAGCTCGATTTTGCTTATGGAAGGAGCATTGTCCAGTAATAGTTACAGAATTTCTCCTTACATTTAACCAGGTAACTTTAAGAAAGAATTATTGTCTGTAGTAATCTGCAAATAGTCTGAAAAACTCAAGTGCTTGATATTCAGAGCAACACAAAGGCATGGCAGTACAGGCTTCACTCTATTGCTATTACCTACTTATTTGCATTTTCAGCGAAAATGTTAGTCTTATGATAAAGTCTCTAGAAGTATCCCTTTTCATCTTCTGAAATTTTAAGCATGTATAAAACCTTTTTTTTGCTTCCTAAACACACATCTACACAAAACTAGATTAATTCACAAACAAATTTCTTACAGCCAGAGATGAGCTATCAAAAGGCCAGTATATTCAGTCTCCAGTGAAATGGGCCACATTCAAGCCAGTGACCTGGCTGTAAAAATTCCACTCTCTCTCCATGGAGTATCCATCATCTCAGACAGCCTTTTTTACTCTGTAATTATTTATTTCCACTAAACTCCAAAGTACCGTATGATGATTGGGAAGATACAGACAATTTAACTTCTATATTTGATATTTCATCAAAATGCCGAAAACTCTTTCATGATCAGAGCTTTTATTCTTTTGTGCAGTGATGTTTGCAATTAGAACATAATTGGAATAAATACAAAATAAGAAATACAGTCCACTGTGTGTGAAGATACTCTAGCAAAATATTTTAATCAAAACTGAAGACAGTCAGTGTTGCCAAATATTAAAAAAGCACGAAATCTTCATAACATATTTTACAAATACAGTTAACATAATACAATGAAGTAGTGCTCTGTTATAGCCACTGAAATTTAATTATGTATAATCTTTTTTAAATAAGCCTGCCTGATTGAAAACACTCATTTTCATCAGAAAGAAGGACAGAACTAAACAAAATTTTAATAGTGCTTTTATTTATGCAGTTAGATAGCTATACAGTCCCTGTCACCATACAGACTAAGCAGTTTAACAATGTATTTTACTGTTTAAATCACGCAAGATGAGAAGACTTGTATGCAGCAATATAGTTTCACATAATGTAGTTTCTGCCTGCTGCCTCCAGTAATGAAATAAGAAGATAGCCAGAATATTTCAAGTAGTTCAGTAAAAAACTTATCTCCTGCCAGCACAAACACAGTTACTTACTGAATAAACAAACTTATTCCATTGCTGTGAAAGTAGCAAGTCTTTTTCCAGTCTGCATTTCAGTTTCATTTTGCAAAGGACTATGAGAGCATTGTGGTGGTGATTTCATGACAAATAATCATTCAACTGCTTTTGATTCCCTGACATACTTCAACCCTGACAGGAAAGTACAGGTGATGATAAATTCTAGCACTTATTTTATATAGTTTTCTTTGGGTCACCAATTAAAGGTGCTACTTTACAAATGTTTCTAGCTCAATACATGCAATCCTTAGAACCGTTTCATTTCAACAGTGTCTTGATAATATAACATATAAAAACGAAAGTGATGGGCTTTACAGCACAAAAAATGATTTAAAAAATAATCTGAAATCAGTGCATTTGCAGGTAGTTTCAAAACCAACATTTCCTGAAACAGAAGGGACTCTTATTTATATTGAGGAAACACTTGGTATGATATTTTGCTGATCTCCGTTAGATTTTCAGCAGAAGTTCAAATGAAAGTGCAGTGGAGTGCCCCATTCCTGAACACTTACGGTGGTAACAGTAATAGGAGAGAAAACTAAGCAGGAAGAAAAGTCAATAACTTGAGAGCAGAGAAGGAGTTATCATCAAAGCCAGCTTTCCATTGTGTACTCAGATTCCTATTGCAGTTATAAGATGATAAGTACACAGAAAAGTTGAGATAGACAGCATTAGCAGAAATATTCTTAAGACCTGTTAAAAATGAAAGAGGGGAGGGGAAGAGAAGAGAGAAAATACAATGCCAAGCAATGAAAATCAGGTTTCAAAATCATTTAATTTGATACAATGCCTTGAAAATGACGAATGTTGAATTTTAAGTCATCTTTTTCCTTATTACCCTCCTTTACTAGACTGGTCTTGATTAACTGAAATACATTTTCTTATGATTACTAATTAATCAGTTTCTGTTGGATAAAATACATGTTGAAGTATTCTTTATTTCAGATTTTGGGCAGCATGGCAGCACTGTGATTTATTTTTAATATTGTAATAGGTCTGGTAGAGTACTTGACTCATCAGCCTTGAAAAATATATCTAATGTTGCTTCCATAGGTCTGAAAAATTCCATCTGTGCAAGATGTACATAGATGAATGAATCACCACAAGCATTTATTACTGGTTACATCTGCTTTCAAGGTACAAAGAGACCTAACTGTGCTGGCTAGTTGAAAAATCTGCATGAAACCAGCAAAAATTCCCTGGTACAATCGTAAGTTCAACCATCTTAACTGAATGCCAGCTCTGTAGCTCACATAGTACCTCTTCTGAAAGTGAAAATATTTCCTTCTTTCTCTCTCATGAAACTCATCTGTTGAACTCTACCCAGTCTACCTCACCAATCTACTTTCTTCTTTCTGCTCCCTATGTAGACCCTCTTGGCAGATATATCTTTTTCTGTAGTTTGAACTAAAACAAGGGCAATTTTTTCTGAACTTAAAGAAACTGCTTAGGAGTTGTGTTTAGGTGGCATGCAAGTTTTATTACACAGCTTCAGCTTCCAAGACACTAGCTTTATAAAGACTGTCAATATAAAATAATAGTACAGTAGAATTTTATTTTAAGGGCAATTCATGCCTGAAGGCATGCTCTATAGCTTGCTGTAGATAAGCAATGATGTTGCAATTACAAACAGAAAAGGACACAATATATTTCTTGTGACTGACACACTTATATATGCTTATGATGTGAAAATGGGATACATTGATATCGATTCTTAGTTAGATCCTATTTTGATTTACGCTTTTTCTTAACAGACATTGCCCTTTATGTGATCCCATTTATATGAGGGAATTTTTCCATACAGTCAGAGTGATACAATATTGGGCTGAATGAACACTTCTACAGTGTTCATTATTTGGCTAATTTAAATAGTAATAACCTATCTGATGTGCCATAACAGTACTAAAGACTGTATAGAGTCCTAGACATAGTATAGACCAGAACTTAAATATGACATAGCTTCATTACGGAAGATGATCTGTTATATTGATCTTGGACATCCTGTGAGGCTTTTAATGATTTAGTTATTTAAAATACAGAACTCTGTATAAAAAGAGAAAGAGTAAAGAAGACAGAAAATCATATTCTCTTTGTTTATAATGAAAGAGAGACAAAAGGTTAATTTGTGCTGAAAAATAAGAGAAAAAACCAAGTTTTCAAGTCCTATTCAGTAATACAGAGCATATGAACAAACAGATATTTTTTATACAGAATATATATTAATCCTTTTATTTGGAAATTTTGTTTTGGCAACACAATTCCTTTGCATATACCAGAAAAGAAATGGCACTGCTCTATGAGAAGAATTGTGATGGAAAGCCAAATCAGGTAGAGTGGGTAGACCAAGACCTTTTTCTTACACAGAGCTGCCAAAAAAGGATAGTAAATTATCTTCAAATACAGGAAAAGTAGATTTTATTAGCTTTTAAAGTAGAGGACATGACTTAATGGTGCTTAGGCAAGACAGAAAACAAATAAAAAGAGTTCATAAAAGATTCTTTCTCTGCCCATTGTGCCCTTGCAGGAGAGGTTCTTGTTTCATGTGCTGGATTAATTTCAGCTGAATGAGCAATGTTTTGAGAAGTAAAGAACTGCCGCCTAGTATCCACGAAGCCATTATTCTTTCCATGATTTCTGACGGATAATTGTGTATCCTTTTGATTAACCGTCCTTAAAGCACAGACTCTCATCTCCTTGCTACAACACTGCGCTTGAACTAGACAGCAACAAGGAAAGGGGACTTGTCATGCTGAGCACCTTCTGTTTGTTCCTTATATATTTAGGCACTTTCAAGATCCAATAGCCATTCATTGAACTCAGATTCTTTTCGCTGATTTTAGTTGGATTTTGATTAATAACATAGAGAAGAACACCATGTAAGAAAAGGAAGAAAAAGTTTTTCCACACACTCTTTCTGGATCAGACAACTCAGTTTACAGTAGATAAGATATCATGTAGGATGGGAGTCGCTAGTCAGGAGAGTCCCCTCTTACACTGGACGAAATAATATTCCCAAATACATTGAACTCTAGAAACTGGATGCATGTACACAAAGCTTAATCAGAAAGGAATCCTAGTATTAGTAATATGGGATAAAAACCACCAGTGAAGACCAGGAATTTTCACCTTGATGAAATCTAAGGGCTCTTTGCTGTAAGTCTAGATTAATTGCAGCAGAAGAACCAGGTATAATATTCTATTCCGTGGAAAAAACACTAAGCCTTAGTGACAATGGGAAACATCTTCCTTTCTATCTACCAGCTTTTCAAAATTCTGAAGTCATCTAGGTTTTTAACTATTTGGATTTGCAAATCCTAAACCAAACCATAACCTAAGATTAATTAAATCTGGATGAATAAGCTATCTAGTCTTAAATAAAGATGAAGTTTATGACACGGTAGATGCCAGCAGCATAAAGTAACTGAAGTCAATTGGGTTCTAGACTTACATGATATATATTTTAATGCTATAGATTTATAAGCTGCAAGTCTAGACCTAGTCTATTAAAAAGGACCAATGACCAAAATGAGAAACTTGATGACTTGGTCTCAGAAGACACCCACGTCTTTCCTTTTTTTTATAACCTGAAGAATTTTGAAGATATTCAGAGTATTACATTCCACCATTAATCATCCCACACTAAATTAAAACCATCCTACCAAACCTGGAACGTTAGGTAAATCCACTGCTTATGCAGAGTCCAAACTTATTTCAGATGTTTATGAGTACCACAGTCACTTGGTCTCTCTACTTTTCTCTGTATCTCTTCACACTGCAATTTTGGATTTAGTACCGAATTTAGAATCAAAAGGACCAGTACCTTAGCAGCACTTGTACAACATCATTTTTTCACTTCATTCAATCCTACTTAATACTAATGTCACCCAAGCTCTTACAACTTCAATTTTGTGATCTCACACCAACTCTGGGTTTAATGGAACCTGGAAGACTAATTCCAACTACTCAAAACTAAGGAAGTCAAATTATCACTATTTTTTAGCACTATGTCACATAAACACCATCTGAATTTAAACTTTTTTTTAGTTTTGAAATCTCTTGAAAGCTCTAAAACAGCTGAAGGACCAGCTCAGGAAAACAGGGTATTTAAGATCCAGTGGAGAACAGATTTCTTTCATCTCCTTTTGTCCTAGAAAGTGCCAGTCATGTTGGCTCTGGACTGGTGAGTCTGAAAATCCCTTTCCTTACTCTAGTGTTAAGCCTGTGCTTGACAAAATAAAAAATACCAGCCTACATCGCTTAAAAAAAAATTTAAAAATTAATAACTGTTATAGCCTAGTCCGTTTGTGATCTTTTCAAACACTTTAATTGTCCTTTAATTAGTTAAATCTAAACTCAATAGTTGTGTTGTAGGCATGAGACTGTGAACCGGTGCATTTCTGCCTTGCGCTCAGTGGATTTGAACTCTATAGAGCAGTCTAAGCACCTCTCAGTAGGAAGATAACATCTGATGGAGAAGCAGACTTAGCCTACCCTGATGAGCCAGACAAGACAAATATCCCTGCAGATCTCCATCATCTTTCCACCCTAGGGAATATTGAGGATAAGTGGGATGTTCACTTTTGTTTAGGATCAACAAGCACAAACCATTACCCTAACTTCAATCCAGATCTTTAACCGAAATACCAGTACTGTAATAACGATGCAGCTGGTTCTGTTCCAGTTGCCAGTATGGCATAAATGGAATAAATGTCATAAAAGCAAACTTACATTACCTGATTTTTAAAATTATTTATGAAGATAGATTGGTGAAGAAAAGTGTGATGTGGAAAAGTGACTTATTTTTGAAGTGGTGTTAAAATGTTTCTCAGAAGTTGACATACACTGAGGTAACCTGTAGGACCAAAATGTAGCAAATATGAGGCTGCCTAGCTCACTTCTGTTTAGAAAATATATTTCTCCTTCCTCCTGGTAAAAAAAGCAAAAATAAAAATCACTCTATAACAGATCAGCTGTCTCTGACAATTTAAAGGCTCAGAAAATTACTATTGGAATACTTGGGTGTCCTCACCCTACTAGTACCTGAAGAACTAGGACCTAGAAACACAAAATGATCTTTTAAGTTTGTTTTAATTTTTTTCCTCTGTAGCATTGCTCCAGGTTTTCTTTACTATTGCATATGTGTGTATTTAACACATATCCACAAATTGTTATAGCTTGTAGGTAATGATTGAGCCGCCTCAGTAAACTTCTCTTTAGGTTCACAGGGCACACAATAGATTGTCAAGTAGTTGAGATTGTTTAGCATTTCATTATACCAAAGCTGATATATGACTATTATTTTGACATTGCTGCCTTGGAAGTCTTGAATAGCACTGTGAAAGAATACCTAATCAAATAGTCAGTGATATTTTATGCAGTAATAACTCTCTAGGGTAAAAGAAAGTCAATAAAAATAATTAAAATATAGAAAAGTTAAATATCCTTGCTCAAATTCTATCAGATAAAGAGATGTGCGCTAAGGTAATCCTAAAGATTTTCAGGGGTTTTGAAAAAGTTTGGCTTAGGTAAGAAAATGTCAGCACTCTCTCAAATGTGTATTTCATAGAACTTGTCCCCTTTTCCCCCTGTAAATGGCAGAGGGGGGAAGGGGAGGGAAGTGGACATTTGTAGTTCAACCCAAGTTTTCAAAGAGTAGGCAAGAACAGCCAGAAAGACAGAATTATTTTTTTATTGCCCAGGTCTGCATTTACTAGACAGGAAACAAACTAGAGTGGTAAAGGAGTATATACCCTTGACCGCAGGCCAGGGAAAGGATAATTATGAAGTTTTGGGGAGTTGTTTTGTTTTGCTTTCCAAAAGCTACAACTAATTGAGGTCTGAGGAGTTCTTCCTAAGACTAGATGAGGAAAAGGAGAACCACCAGAGCAGAGGTATTACCAAACAGCCTCCTTCTCCTGTGTAAATGCAGCTCAGATAGAATACAGGTTTTGTGCTGGCCTTTTATACTGCACAGGACTTAGTTCTTACTGTAAAACCAATCAGGTCAGTTCACATTTAACTGACAGAGAACTCACTTGAAACTGTGTCTGACCCCTTTACTGAAAAGATGTATTTGCCCTCTGTCACAGACACTCGATGTTTACAGCCCTTTTATTGCCCCTGCGTCACAGGCTTCTATTGTGTTCAAAAGTGCTTTTTTTAAAGCTGCACTTTGTGTAGCAATTGCAACAGGTTTACCCTCATAGAGACCAAGACAGTTATCCTTGCCTTTGCCATCTCTGAGCCAGGGCGATTCAAAGTGCCAGTTTTGATCTTCAAAGTTTTATGCAGCTGAAGTCACAACAATTTGAAACTATCTTCTCTTTAACAAAATGGGAGCTGAGAAATCAGTCCCAAGTACTTCAGATATCATTCCCCAAGTGCATACCTAGAGCTGGGAGCAGGAAAATTTCTTTGGAGGACACTTGAGTTTGGTATTTACTTCCAATCTTACCCAGTTAACTATCAGCTCCTCTTTGTTAAATATATAGCAAACAAGAGTTGAAATCTGTGAGGCTAGGTTTTGAGATAAATGAGTGAGAAGAGTGTTAGTGCCATTATATCTTAGAAGAGGATGATAATGGCTATGATTATGATTATGTGAAAAAATAATTTCTATTTCAGTTTTTGGGAAACTCTAAAGTTGAAGGATTCATGTTTCTCTTGAAAGAAAACAGTCTAGTCCAGATAACTCTTTTTTTTTTTTTTTAATTTTTAAATTTTTTTTATTTGATAGCTGAGCTGAAACTTGTTTCATCTTAGGCAATTTGATGAGGACAGACATATGTTAATAGATGACAAGGAGAACCAAACATATTTTGCTACAATTGTTATAAGACTGGAAGATTTTCAGTGATGTGGATGGTGCCCTAGACACCCAAGTGTGATTTCAAGTATTCTCTTTTGTACCTTTCCTAAAGGTTAGTAAAACGTAACAGAATATATGAATTTTATTTAGGATAACATATCACAAAGATACTCTTTCAAATTATAGTGAAAGTAAACAATGATTGTAACAGCTTTATTGACACTATTTTCAAGAAAAAAATTAAAGGGCAGAGAAAGCACAAAATGAAAATGGAATATTCAGTAAGTATCAAAATGACTTTGTCACTATTATTCAAGATATAAGAAACCTGTTTTAGAAGGTAAACCTATCTCTATTAAACAGACTTATGAATACACTTGCCTGGACATCATGGCTCCAACACTCCATGTGAAGTGCTAAGCACCATTACCCACTGTTGGAGAATGATAGCAAATCCCTTTCTTCTTCATCTGAAGTACTCACTGTCAGCATAGCATGTGTATAGTAGGAAATCCAAATCAGAACCCTCTAATTTTTTGTTATCTTTACCAGATACTTTTCAGATATCTTCCTGTCCAACTTACGGGATGTTATTGCAATTCTGCCACTGCACTTCTCCAAGCACTACAAATGAAAGTTTAGACAAAGTTTAAGCAATCTGTGGCCCTGACCTTTCGTTACTTAAATCAGCAATCAACCACAATATGGTAATGAATCTGAAAGGTAGGAAATTTCCTACACCAAAATTACGAAATATTTGCAACTGTATGGAGTAGAAGTGTGGTTTACATTTGTTTCTAGCCCTTAGCTATAATGGCCTAAAGTGTTTCCGTTTCAGCCCTTTTCTGGAATGCTATTTTCAATGCAGTTTATTTTATACAACTCACTTTGAAGCAGTTTTCACAGAAGAAAAGGTCATTTGGCCCAGTTGCACTTGGATAAGGACTCAGTATAATTCCATTTAGGGTCTTTAGAAAGAAGATGAGATGCTAAATAAAACAGTCAGCTGTGTCTGTTGTGGAAATCTATAAGGACAGAGAATTTTGACATTAAACTTTCCAGAGGTTTCCTCAAAGTGAACATTCCTAGACTGAAATGACATGTATGCACTATTTGGAAATGTACTTCGTATTTATATACTGCAGTTTGTATCTGCTCTTCCTAACCTAGAATTCTGCATGCTCATTTGGCTGATAGATTTTAGTGGTGTATCTTACAGGAAATAATGATCCAATGTCTTCAGAAGTCAAAATGACTTTTGGAAGAAGGCCATGACTTTAAGGTCCTTAGAGATAAATTGTTTAGTAAAAGAATATTTTACCTTCTGAGAACCTCGGAGTGCTTTACAAATTTACAGTTACACTATGTCTCTCAGGCAAATAACTTTTAAAGCATTTTGTGTAGTTTTCCCAAAATTTTATAAACCACACCATTCAGGACCTACTATGGCCCCTCCTTTCAGCTGGTCCCTGTCACTATGCAGTGCAACAGCTCCTGAACTTTGTCGAGGAAGAGTAATTGGGGCTGACTTTGAATGAGGGAGAACTACATTATAAATACATCTTGCTTGCTTGTGATGTATTATTTTGGAGAAGGAGCTGCCATTTTGCACATTTTTGGTGTGCTTTGATAAATACACCTCTCTTGAAGGAAAGATAAAGGAAAAAGGAGAGAAGAAGCAAAAGGGGGGGG